>WTSP01001880.1:155076-222275 GCA_025331215.1 Actenoides lindsayi | reverse complement strand
TCATGATTAAAGGCCTTTTCATGCTTTTTGTTATGACTGCGTTAATTAAAAACAGATGTAATACTCATAACTACTAATTTATTCATTTTGTGATTTGAGATTTGCTTTGCATTTCATTACATCAGAATTAGTTATTTTCCTTTTCCACTGGTGTTTTCATATAACTCTGTTTTCCCCTCAGAATTAGAACCAAACTTCATTTAGCCACATACAGAATATTTTCAATCTGCTCTTTAAAAACAAAGCCCAAATCGACACAATCTTAAAGGAAATTACCAGTGGGAATTGACTTTTCACTATAATGGTGTGTTATTAGCCCTTTCTTTTAAAACATTTTCTTTTACAGTGTTAATCTTTCTAGTTTGGTGTATTGAAGTGCATTTAAATGAGGAAATATCAGAGGTCCTAATTCTAGTAAAGAAAGAGTTTTTTCCTGAATTATACCTTAGTTTATAAAGGTATTTTTTGTCCTGAAAATGTTTGCAGAAATGGAAGCTTGCCAAAGTAAATGCCAGTGAATCAAAGTCTGTGGAAGTGGCTGACCTGTAATGGATGGAAATGGCTCTAATATGAAACCAGCAGACAGGCTTGATGATGATTATAGGAGCTAGTGGAGTCTGAAATGAAGCTACCTCCCGAAAGAAACTTGATTCTTGCAAAACGATTGACCAGATTTTCATTTTAGACCTTTTTGGGTTTTTTGTGCCGCTTTCTGACAGACTTCATAATTCAACTTCATCCTTTATTACTGCTTGAATATCTTAATACACAGAACAGCAAAATAAAACAAAGCCATTTTATGCTACAGGTTTTTACCCTAATGACACACAGGGGAGCAGGAATTACTCATTATTTAACCGTAATCCTCAAAAGCATTCTAACTTAGCAACTGATAGAATAAATGTTTAACATTCCTGGACATGGATATATGTTACATATGTAGAGAACCCTGGGATTATTTTTCTGCCCAGACACATTTATCCATGTCAGATCTCCCGTTATTTCCTATTCATACCTGTAAACTCTAGATTTCTTCTCGTTTTTCCTTTTTCTTTGGAATGACAGGGAAATTTTCACAGTGGCAAGCTCTGTAGAAGTGCATTTCAAGCCTAGGTGCCTCGAGACAGCTTTCTGCTGGGAAATGCAAAAGTTTTCCCTCCTCTAATTTTGCTTTTGCATGTAGTACACAGGAGAACTTCTTTGTAAAAAATTAACTGCATTGCCAGTCACAACCTTTTATTAGTTAAAATGTGATTTATGAATCGCAGAGAGCAGTCTTTAGGGAAAAAACATACTTGGTAGAAGTAAAAAAATCTACTTTGAAGCCTATTTGCAGTGACAGCAGCAGACCCTCAGACACACGCGTCTGCTGGAACATCTGGCCTCTGACAGGAAGCTGCTTTCCCTGCTAAGAATAATATTACAGTAATTCCAAACACAACGGTAATTTCTTTCAAAGAACATACTTCTAGATAATACCTTGGCTTGCTAAACTTTTTACTATAAAAACCAGAACTTTTGTTTTCCTTCAGCAGTGTTCAGAAAAACTGCCGCCTGCAGTGAATTATATTGTTTTTCAAATGTAAGATCATTATTTCAATGACTGTGTAATTTTTGAATATTTTAAGTCCTTTAGTCCTTCATGGGCCTTCCAGAGTAATATCCTTCTTGCGGGGACTGGAAGGGGAGAGTGTTCCTGGAGTGCTGGCACTGCTGGATTGCTCCTGTCCCATGGAGGATCAGATGCATGGGCTATGCTACCTCCCAGCACATACACGTGACCCTGCTGTATTGACCACTAACTGCTATTGGCATAGCAGGAAAATTCTATAAAACCAATGATTCTCTCTCTTTTTTTTATTATTTTTTTTTAAATACAGTTTTTACAGTACCTCGTATTCTACTATTTTTTTCCCCATGAGACAGCCTATAACACTTGATCCATATTTCCACACATTAGGGGGTTTGACAGCATTTGGAGGAAAAAGTGAATGATCCTCATTGACTTTGTCTTCTTACTACCTGCATTTCTTGGATGCTTCCTTGGAGCTGGGTTTACTCAGAGCAAGTTGGGCAGCAACGAGCAATAGATCTTACCAGAGTCTGTTCTTTTCATCTGTGTTGTAGTACCTTTGTAAGGGTGCCTAACAGACGATGCATTTAAAACATAAATTAATTAATCTTTGGCTCCCTGCAGCCCTTGTGAAAGGTGATTATTTTATGTTTCTCTGGCCTGCACGTTTCCGCAGCATGAGGTACAATTATGTGGCCGCACGATCACAGCGTTACAGGAGGGCACTTGTCCCCTCACCCGGAGACATGCGTAAATTAATGCCACGTGGCAATAGCCCTCTGATATTGTCACCAAAACTGCCATGGGCCTTCTTGGGATGAGCATGAAAATCTTCATTAGCCACAGCTCCTAAAGCTGTTGCGTAATCATCAGACGATTACAAGTTTTTATCATCAGCAGCATGAGCTAAATTCAAACTAGGTGCTTAAAGTGAAATGCAATTGTTAATTTTAACTGTTTTCCCGTCTCCTGAGCAGGGTCATCCTTAATTGTGAGCCCGAGGATGCTAACGGGGCATGTAAAATGAATAGGACTGGGTTGTCGGGTTTTTTTCCTTTTCCCTAGCAGATGGCAGGTTCAACTGTTTCCAATCAGTTGCTGGCACATAAAATAGCTTTTAAAACAAGACCATTTTTGCTGGGAGGAATTTACAGATTGTTGGAATATTTTCAGTTCGGAAGGCACATCTGCCATTGTACTAGTTTTGAGATGGTTTTACTTTGTGATTTACAGAAGCTTAAGCCAGTCAGTTTGTTGTAGCTTTTACAGTTCCCCTCCTTTTATCTGTATTTCTTTACTGCTGTACTCCTTTACACCGTTACCTGTCTCTAGCATGTCTCAACTCATGGTTATTAGCTTGGTTTTGCCACAGACGTTTGTAGCTTTGCATCTCCTGGCATCTGCTCCTCAAAAATAACTTCCTTCACAGACCTCTTTCCACCATATTTTCAGCTGTGAGATGTTTGGCCAGCCGTTAGGGACAGCTGCTGTGTGAGGTCCTCACATGAAGCCCAGGTCTTGTATGAATTAGTTACACCAGAAAAAAATATATGCTGGGACAGACTGTAACTGGTTACAGAGGCACCACTAAAGGGCTGTCTATCACTCCTACTTCTCCACTCATTTGTTCTCTTAGAGTCATAGACTGGTTTGGATTGGAAGGGATCTTTCAAGGTTACCTAGTCCAACCCCCCTGCAGTGGACAGCTGTCTCTGCAGGGACAGCTGCAACTAGAGCTAGTTGCTCAGAGCCCTGTCCAACCTAACCTGGAATGTTTCCAGGGATGGGGCATCGACCACCTCTCTGGGCAACCTGGGCCCTGGCCCAGGACTCATCACCCTCGAGGTAAAAATAGTCTTCCTTATATGTAGTCTAAACCTCCCCTCTTCTAGTTTAAAACCACGCCCCCTTGTCCTGTCACAACAGGCCCTGCTAAAAGCCTGTCCATATCTTTCTGATCAGCCCCCTTTAAGTACTGAAAGGCAGCAAGAAGGTCTCCCTGGAGCCTTCTCTTCTCCAAGCTGAACAAGCCCAACTCTCTCAACCTGGCCTCACAGCAGAGGGGTTCCAGCCCTCCCATCATTGCTGGGGCCTCCTCTGGCCCTGCTCCAACAGATCCCTGTCTCTCCTGTGCTGAGGACTCCAGAGCTGGACTCAGTACTCCAGGTGAGGGGACACTCTACTGCAGGTATGAGTACATCTCTTGTCTTCCAGACATGCAGCTTGACTAAACTCTAGTATGTCATTTACATTTCCATACTTGAGCTAATACTTTTTTTCCTCCTCTCAATCCTCCTAAAGGTGAAATCGAAGCTAAACAGAAAGTGCCTTTCTGCATCCTCTCTGTTTTAAGACCATGGATGTGTAAACAACCCATTGCTGCTCTGGTGCTGGGCGGATTGAGACATTGCTTACCTGTGAGCGAGCCCGGCACAGACACCTCCATCTCCCTGCTGCCTGTGCAGTGCCAGGAATTTTAACATTTCTAATGATTCACTGCAAGTTGTGCTGGCAGTCCTTGTGCAGGAGATGTAATCACCACAAAAGCCTGGGTTATTGGGCTTCTTTCTCCAAGTGAGGTAGCTGCCAATAAAATGATTAAAAAAAAAATAACTGTTAATGACTTTGCAGTAAATACTCTCAACATCAGAACCTAGAGCAGGGTATTTCAGCTGATACATGGCTGGTGTAACATGCTTTGGTAGTGGAGTTGGGGAGCGCCTCAGGAGTTGCAGCTCTTCCTCCGTGGAAGGGGGTGGGGGAGGTCTGGAGGCAGCACATGGTGATGCCAACCAAATCTATTTGTATGGGCATACTTACAGGAGGGTTGAATTTAGCCTGCTAATTCCTAAAATCTTACGTATTTATCAGTATGCAATCATAGCAGAATTTAGGAGACATCTGTATTTCTTGCACATAACAAAAGGAAGATGTAGCGCTGTAATATTAAGTATAGCTCTTTCTCTTCTTTGACAGTCATAATGCAGCTCTTGAGATGTCGTATATCTCTTCCTAATGAAGTGTCAAAAATATTTACCTTCAGGACATATTACAACAATGGCAAACATTCTTACTCTGTGTTACAGAAGTTGGTACATCAGTGTTAGCGGCTCACAGGCTCTCTCTGGTGGTCCTACAAAGCTGAACGTCACCTAACGTTGTTAGATTGGAGCAAAGTCTAAAAAGCAGTGAAAGGGGGGGAAGTGGAAACACCAAATCTTGAACTTGGAATCTGATGATTTTTTCCAAGCTCTTCAGGCTGTTTTGCACCTGGCCTTGCTCATCTGCATGTAGATGGTTTCTGGGATGAAAGTAGCCTGAAAGGCAATGATACTGAGGCCCCATTAATTTCTTTGGAGTGCCAGTGAGTTCTTAGAACTTCTGAAAATTAACTTACAGCCTGTCTACCATCTTTGGGCATCTGAACTGCAGGATTTTAGAGCCTGCATGCTTAAACTTTCAAAATGCCTCTTTCCTCTGAGTTTGGACACATCAAACTCAGCTGCAAGTCTTACCATAGCATTACTTCTAAGCCACTGCCCTGGTGTAATGATGTTTGTTCAGAAAGGCTGATTTTATTTAATGTCTGTGCCTGCAATATCGGTACATTAATTTGGATCTAAATTTTGTTTGTCCTTAGCTGTGCACGTACACAGGGGTGAAACACTGAAGGTGAAATTGATTTCTGTTATTGAAACAAACTACCATTAAAAGTCGTAACTTTCTATTGAGGTAGAATTTGCTAATATTAGAAGGGAAGAAAAAAAAAAAGATAGGTTCACAGCCCAGCCGAACCAATGTAATAAAACCATTTTAACAAAGAAATTGGCTTTGTATTGAAAGGGCATAACACTCATCTCACAGGGCACCTCCAGAGGGCCTGTGGCAGGTAGCTGAGCACTCGCCGTAAATCCTGTCTTGCTACAGTGAAGACCCCAAAGGAGCCAGATCAGATATTGCTCTCCTACCTGCTGCTATGCACCTTATGTGCCAAAACACGTGCCATGTGGGCTTACAGGGATTATTTTTTTCTTTTTCTCCACCCAGCTCCATTACCAACCTGCAAAGTTGAGTGTGCCAGCATTTTTTTGCCAAACTGGTCTTTTCTGTATTGCTTATGGCTTTAAACTGAGCTATGCTGTACAAGCTGCACTTACAGGATAATAGAATGGCTTGGATTGGAAAGGAACCATAAAGATCATCTAATTCCAGCTCCCCTGCCATGAGAAGGACACCTCCCACTAGACCAGGTTGCTCAAGGCCCCATCCAACCTGTATTTGAACACATCCAGTGATGGAGCATCGACAGCTTCCCTGGGCACCCTGTGGTGTCTCACCACCCTCAGAGGGAAGACCTTCTTATTAATTTCTCATCTAAATCTATTCTCTTTCACTTTGAAACCATTACCCCTCATCCTATCACTACAAGCCCATACAAAAAGTGCCTCCCTCAGATTTCTTGTAGGCCACTTCAGATACTGAAAGGCCACAAGAAGGTCTCCCCAGAGCCTTCTCTTCTTCAGGCAGAACAATCCCAGCTCTCTCAGTCTGTTCTCACAGCAGAGGTGCTCCAGCCCTCAGATCATCTTCGTAACTCTCCTCTGGACCTCCTACAAGAGGTCCCTGTCCTTTTTATGTTGGGGGCTCCAACGCAGACCACGCTTGCATGTTCTTAGATGAACTCACACAGTGATTTTTTTAGGTGTGAGGAAAGGAGGTGATTATTTTTAGAAGTTAGTTCCTCTGCGTCACTGTGAAATCAAGGTTTCTTTCTTATCTCTTGGGTAGTGCAGAGGTGGTGTTCTAGATGGATTGTACCAAATACTAGTTTCAACATCTTCAAGTATCCCCTGCTACTACAGGCAGAGGCTTCCTGAGCTCGTCTTTGAACATATGTTGGACCTAAAGCGCTCTTACGGCACATTGAGAAAGCTGATCCCAAAAAAGCACCAACAGAAGACACTTTGAATGGTTCTGTAACCTACAGTTTCCATGTTTTCAAGGATGTTTTTTTATTTCTGTTATCATGCTGTTTCTGAATGTTTCTTTAGTAAGAGTTATTTTAGTAGTAAAAGTAATCACATGAAAACTTTCAGTTAACAATTTTAAGATTTCCTTTGCATTTGGTTAAGAACAGGTACTTGAAGTGAAATACTTGATTTTGCTATGTGTATGGGGTATGTACAGATGAGGGCTTGAGGGGTCTTTGGGAGGAGAAGCTGTCCTGCCCCAGGCCCGGCACAGCCCCTTCCAATAGCCCCATGGCCAAGCACAGCCAAGATGGTGTTTTAATTTTTGTCTTTGTTCCTCACCACTCAAATATACTTTATAGGGCAGAAAATTAAATTAAATTTCTTCAAGTTAGGACTGTTCTATCCCTGGCAGTGGTTGCTAATTGAGCTCCCCATCCCTATTTCAATCCACAAACTTTCTCATTTTAATTTCTCCCCTATTCTGTCAAGGTAGGGAGTGAGAGAGCAGCTGGGTGGACTTTGGGCAGCTGGCCAAGATCAACTCACCGCAACATGCTAATCTGAGAATAAATCAGACAAAACTGTGGTGGGAGTAAGAGTCTAACAAGGTCATTGAGGTTGGTGCGGTTGCTGGAACAATGAAGGTAACCTGTTCAGGCATTGATGCCCTTCTTAATGGGGCTGACCTGAGCTTGGTGCCAGGCACAGATATTTAGCTCTCAAACAGTGATGGCTGTTAGCACTTGTGCATCAACCTGATATTTAGGTACAGCCACTTCCTTGTGCCCTACAGCGTGCTTGCACATTTATTTCTTCCTTCAGTGATTTGCTTGTCAAAACGAAAGCCAAAAATGAGCCTAGTCCTGAAACTTCTCCTGTCAAGCTCCCGTCTGTTGGCTCTGTGATGTTTTGGGGTTATAGTTACCTACGCCAGTTGGATAGCAGGAGTGTTCTGGAAAAGCTTACCAATATCTTTACTTTTTGACTGACAGAGTGGGTTAAATTTCAGAAATCTTTTAATCTTTCCTAAAAATGCTAATCAAGGGGTTTGAAATCATCCAAGAGGTAGTAATTTTGATTGCAAAAGCCTTTAAAGAAGCTGTACACCTAGAGAACAAGTTTCTATTTATGCTTTTCATAGCCCAGCCAGATAAAGTTTTATGAATTTAGAGGAAAACAAAACATTGACAAAGGATGCAAGGACCATTTTAAACAGTTCTGTGTCTGCAGTGATTGGCTGCCATTGTCTTTGTGGAAGCTCCTCCTTTGGGCTGCTCTGCAGCACGATGGCACGTGCTCTGTGAAACACATTTCCTACCTCTCGCTGAACCAGCCCAGATACTGTCGCTGAAGTGCCATATAGTTCTATCTATTCCATCTGGTCTGATAGCAGTTGGAGTAGCATGGGAAGCATGTACAGCCTTGATTGCCTGCATCATTTGTCCATTGCAGGTATCTCTGTATGGTGCACAATGCAGTCACTGTGCTGCATAGATTTGCCTGTTACCTCTCCTCCCTGAAAATTATCAGAAAAATGAAGATAAAATAAGAGTTAGTAAAAGTTTCCACCTTATAGATCTTGTTCACTGATGGTGAGGAAGCAATTAATGATGATTAATAGCCATCTATTGAAGGCTTAATGACATAAGACAGATAATGCTTTTTTAGAGGGCAGTGGCGTATCATGATAAACAACTCTTGACACTGCCATAAACCCTTAGCAGATTGTGTTTATCATTTTGAAGTCACGGTGAAGGATGGATTTTACACACAGACCTGCACCTTTTTGAAGTTAAGGGTGTTTTTTTTCTCCAACATTGGCTTAAGCCACAGGTTTAAGAAGTCGTGCCAATATTTTGATGAAAGTCTGCTAATAGATGCTGAAGTGTCCCAGCTGCTGAGGTGGTGCCCAAGTCTAATGAGCAGGCAAATGTACAGGCAGTAATTAGCTACCATCTCACTGACCCCGTTCTAGATGGAGCCCATGAAAGCATTATACGGGTTCTCAGAACCAGTCCTAGCTGAATATGGGTGCTGGTTTTTGAATGGGAACGTGATTTGTACAAAGGAGTACGTCTGGAGAGACCAGGATGGGGATATGCAGGGTCCTCAGGCACAAGGCAGGTGAAATAATGGAGCTCCTGGGGCTGCTTCACTGATGCCAGGACTGCCTCCTCATTCTCCAGTGATGGGAGAAGGCCAGGGCAGCCTCGTGCCCTATGCCAGGTCTGTACATCAAGTCTGTTGGGCCACGCAGTCCTTTTTTATTTATTTAGTAATAAAAAAGGATTCAATTACTCAAAAAATACATGTGCTTAATCAGTGAGGGTGAATAATCTCTAAGAAGAGGGAGAATATTCTTGTGTTCTTATATGTTCATTTTTTTTGCAGACTTGAAAAGCCCATTTATAATTTATTTAATTTTTTTGGAGCAGTTTAGTGCCACTGCAGGAGAAAGAAATTGCTGGAAAAGCAAAACTGTGTGCAGCAAAGTTAAATGAACCTTTTACAGTAATAGCCATATCTGCTCCCTGGCATCTGATATTTTAAATGTCAATGGAAGAAGTTTGCTGGACCAATATGCAACTTTATTTAAAGGACAGGGTTAATGATTCTTTGCATGTGTATTTACTTTATTTGCCTCTGCTTGTTTTCTCTTTCCTATTAGGCTGATGATAAAGACACAGGGAATTACAGTGCCGTGCAATACAGACTCATCATTCCTCCAATCAAGGACGGTAAAGAAGGTTTTGTGATTGAAGCTTACACAGGACTAATAAAAACTGCGATGCTGTTTAAAAACATGAGAAGATCCTATTTCAAGTTTCAGGTCATTGCAACTGACAATTACGGAAAAGGACTGAGCAGCAAAGCAGAAGTACTTGTGAGTACGAGCCAGGCGTTACCTTTGTGTAATAACTCCTCCTGACAAAATTCTGACACTATATAAAGTTAAAATCTGGGCAGTCCTATAGGAAGGCCATAAACATGTGTACATCTTTTTAAGTCACTGAAATATCTTTTAAAAACAAAAAAACAAACAAAAAAACAAGCAAACAAAAAAATTATGACCATTTAAAAGATGTTTTCGTGTCTCATGGTGGAGATAGATGCTGATCTCAGTTACTACAATAGACATGGAATTCAATATTCTGTTTATTCAATGAGCCATTGGTGGTGGTTTAATTTAGTTTTCAGTTGTTTGCATTAAACATGGGACCTAAGTTGTGTTCCGGACCCAGATGGCAGCAAAAACAGCGCTGGTTTTGTGCATGACAAGTTTAAAGCAGCTCAGTTTGTACTGAAACTGTACTTTAGATTTTGAGGGAAGCAACGTTTCAAAACTGGCACCAGCTTAAGGCCTTGAGCTCATGGTTTCGTGCTAAGTAAAGGACGTTGGCTTCATCCAGTCACAGAAACCATCAAAGCCAAGTTTCTTTAAAGTCTATATAACTTGATGGATTGGATTAATATTAGCATAATGTTGTAGGGATGAAGGTACATAATCGAGTTCATGGGAACACTGTCAAATGATACAGATGATTGCCATAATACTTGGTATATTGAGTTATGCAGGAATTGAGCAAATAAACATAATGTATGATGTCCTTATGCATGACCTCTCAAAATGATAGGGCATTCTCATGCAATTTATAGAGTAATAGAGTATTAAAATATAGCCAGAAGGTATCAACATTAAAATTAGAAAAGTGAAGTATGTCTCATTAATTTATAGAGGTATCTCTAGGTTGTCCAAGTGAGTGATGAGCGGTACTCGCAGTGGTTTTGTGCAAGGTGTGAAAGCTTAGAGTAGCTGTAGATACAAGTGCAGACTGATACCATCCCACCAGGAACGTTTGGGTTGCACTGAGCGTGGTCCATATGTGTGTCCATATCCTTTCTAACTAGACTAAGCTGTTCCTGGGCTTCATGATTAGAGCAGAATTTGTCCTGCTGTCACTGTGGTGTCGGGTGCTCAGATTGGGAGGTTTCATTCCTTTCAGTACAAGCTCAAGGAGTGCACATAAATGAGGGAAATTAATGTAATTACATGCAAAAGAATAAGATGCAGGGCAAGAAGATAGCGTTGTGCTGGAAGGAGGTCTAGGGAGAAGAGGTGGGGCAACACCAGAGGGACAGTACTGGGAAGAACCTGAGCAGAGCAAGTTATTCTTCAGAACTGGGGCCAGGATGCTTCCTCGGAACCATAGCACAGCTTTCTGAGCAGCATAAGCTGCCAAATACACTCATAAAATGTCTTGATGTTCTATGGGATGGTCCATGTAAAGGATACCAGTCTGTTACTGCTGACTCAGACTGGCAGGATGTCTCAGGTTAGACATCTGTAGATCCACAGTTTGGTTCCACATGGTGGAATTTCCCTTATGAGCCTCTGAGAGACAAAAGAAAGAACTAGGAAGTTACATTTTAAAATGAGTTTGCTGCAAGCAAGTTCATAAATGTACGAAGTAAGTGTGGATAGTGAATAGTCACTGTAATATCATCGGTAATCAAATGGTTGCTAGGGTTTGGGACAGTCCCAAGGCCCCTTCCTCATTCAGCTCCTCTCAGGAGCCCATTGGTGCCATGTAATGATGGAGGTTGGTCGTAGGCACTGCCTTGCTCGGTTTAAAAATTGGAAAGTGCCTAGTGACTGAAGCCTGGGGTCAAAGGGCTATTCCTCATGGGCTAGAGGTTTTCAACAATTACTTACTTTCCCTGCCTCTGCTACAAACTCCCAGTTTGTTCTGCCATTTAAATTTAAAGTTAAGCTGGAACTTTCCTGGTTCTCAGCAATGTATTCTTCAGATACTTACGGACATGAGACATCTGAAGATGCTGACCTCCAGCCCTGTGATTGAGGCTGGTGCCTGCTGTTGAGCATCGCAGGACCTGGCTGTATTTTTGCTCAGGAGACTGGAAGTCGCACAAGCTTTCTAATGAACGGTGGGGTCAGATGATCCCTGGCAACTATGCCCCCAAAAGCTTCCCAAGAGTGGTGATAGTGGGACCTCAGGAGGAGCCTTCCCTTCCCCACACCTTCTACCCCTGCTGCCAGAATGTTTCCATCTCTTCTCGAGTGGAAGGGGACAGCTTCTCCCTACACCTTTTATGTAATTAAATTGGATTTATTTCTTCATCTTAATGCTACTTTTAATAACTGAAAAACAAAAGCCTTTACAAATGTGGATAGCAAGCAAGTTCATGTTACTATGGAAGCCTTAACTTTTTCTTGATTTTTGTTCAGCGCCCTTGTTTTACTGTAGCTTGTCATGAATGTGTGTTTACTCATATTTTTCTATATGAACAAGTAGTCTCAATTGTGGTTTCTTGAATATCAGAAGAAATGTCGCCTTTTTGTAAGCATTGCATTTGTGAAGTACTCGGCACATAGGTGCACAGTGTTTGCTTGAATTGGCTCATTAAGTTAATTCTATTAACCTCTTCACTGCTTCAGAGTTCATTTCAATGATCTTAGTCTAAAATTTATTTGCAGTTCATTATAATTCTGTTTTTCTTACGCAGAAGTCTGTACATGCTGATCTGTGCCTCTGATGACATTTCAAGAACACTTAAATATTTAAAATTGAATTAAGCTTCAAAGCTGGTGAATCAGTGTTTGATGTGAAAGTACATTACGTCTTGTCCACTGAAGTGCTTACAGGGCTCAGGCTTCTCTTTCAAAAGTTGAAGGTTGCTTTTTCTTCTTTTAGCACTGATGATTTTTTAAATTTACCAGGTTTAACATTGTCCTACTTTTCCAAATTTACCTCTAGACTCCTCTAGAAGGTGTATGGATTTGTAAAGTTTAGTATAGGCTTTCTAGTATCTCAACCTGACGTTGAGAAACAGAAGAGTTGCTGCTTTTGTCAGAGGAAATGCTAATGCAAGAGGTTTGTTCTGTGGTCAGTCTGTTCTTTGGTGGAATCATGGATTTATTTATTTAAACAAAGCCCACAAGTATTGAGTGTATTAGAGGCATTTATTTTTTGGCCTTTTCAAGAAAAAAGTTCAGTTGAAAAATGTACACAGTTATGTCCATAACTTAAAAAAAAAAAAATCTGGGAAAAAATCAGAGATTAAATTAAAAACTTTGATAACTTCAAAGTAAATGAACGATTTTCCGTCATGATTTTTCTAACAAAGCATTACTGATGTAGTTGAATTAATCTTGCATTTGCATTTATGTTGGTGCAAACTGCGTGTCGCCAAGGTTGGATTTTTCTCGTCAAGTCATCAAAAATGCCAAAATGCTCCCAAGTAATTTTGAATCTGACACGTGGGAGAACCACAATTCTGTCAGTGAAGTCTAAACTAGGAAGACCAGGTTTCGTAGTTCCCACCTTAAAAATCTATAATTCCGATGCAGTCCTGCAATTACAGTTCTAGTTAAATCTTTGCCTGCTGTTTATTGCTTTTGGCTGCCAAGCAAAGCAAGATTTCCCAGCTCTCTTACTTAGAATTAAAATGAGAAATCTGTACATCAGGGCACGGCTGCAAAGACAGGAAAGTAATTATTCCATTTTTTCTGTATGGGGGATGTTATGCATGGGAGTGCCAACTGAATTTCACTCTTTTGTTTCCAGGTCTCCGTGGTCAATCAGTTGGATATGCAAGTCATCGTCTCTAATGTTCCTCCCACCCTTGTGGAACAAAACAAAGATCAACTCATAGGGTAATTAATTTATTTACTCTATAAATACCAGACAATTCACTGGGTTTGCGTTTAGATTCAGCCAGGAGTGCTCCCTTTTATGCCATGATCTCCTTTTCTGCCAAAAGACTTGAAAATGAGCGAGTGGGTGTTTTGATGGGTATCACAACTGGCTGTGTGACAGCACTGCCCTCTCTCCCTCCCACTCCCCCAGTCCACATCTTGCCTGTCCTCTGGAGAAGGCAGAGGTACAGCACTTCTTTGCATGCACATGTGCCTGCTTGGGAGGCTGAGCCTTGGTTCAAAAATTGGTAACAGGACATCATTTTTCAGGCCTAGCAGGTATAAAATGTGATGGGGGGGGAGGTAGTTGGGAACGTTAATGCAGTGCAATAAAAGCAATATATTTTATCGTACTGGAAGCCAGCTAAAATCCTTTTGGTCAGAATTGTTTTAACAGCACACAACCACAACATCAGCTTCCAGGAGTCGGGTTTTCACTTCTAGTTTTTTGTTGTAAAACAAGGCTCATTTTCTATACTGTGTGTCATTGGACATATAACCATGAATTAGACAATATGGGTAAGACCATAAGAAATAGTTTAAAAACAATCTTTCTACTGTTCAGTCAGTTTAATCAGTGATGAATGGCATTTCTCAGGTTTGAACAGATCTCTTCCATCCTGACTGTTGTCATACCTTCACTTCTCCACAGAAATTGAAGTACCTTAGGGTTGATGATCTAATCATCCACTGAAAAAGCAGTGTGCTGTCTCTAAATGGCTCATGTCATCACTGGCCCAGGAAAAAATATCAACGGATTTGCTTCTGGAGATTGAGGACATGTTCCCTTTTTCTCTCTCTCTTTTCTGAGTCAGGTGTAAGTTAGGTCTGATAGATTCCAACATCAGAAACACTAATTCAGTAGTTCAGGCAGTAGTGTGTATTCACAGGGACTCCCATTTCCAAGAGCTAAGAATAATAAAGAAGTCTGCTTTCTTAACAATTAAGATCTGGCTTTTCCACAGTCAGGTGTGAGTGTTACCTGGAGAGATGAAGAACAATGTATCTTTTAGCAACAGTAATAGGAAAATTTTGTTTCTTATTAACTAAAGCCTTACTGTGCTGCACTGTGCAGATTTTCTTCACACAGTAATTTGTAGCATCCCTGATCTTCTGGTTTCTTGAGTGGAGAAAATGAACACGTGTTTTGTCCCACATGTTTTCACATGACATAGGATAGATCTCATGCTAAATTGGACTTAGGCTGTGTTTGAGATCATAGAATCATTTTGGTTGGAAGAGACCTTCAAGATCATCAAGTCCAACCGTTAACCCAGCACTGTTGTCCCTCAGCACCACATCTACATGGTTTCTAAATCCCTCCAGGGATGGAGACTCCACCAGTGCCAGAGGCAGCCTGGGCCAGTCCTTGACAACCCTTTTAGGGAAGACTTTTTTCCTTATGTCCAACCTAAACCTCCCCTGGCACAACTTGAGGCCATTTCCTCTTGTCCTATTGTTTGTTTGTTGGGAGAAGAGACTGACCCCACCTGACTTCACCCTCCTTTCAGGGAGTTCTGGAGAGAGAGAAGGTCTCCCCTGAGCCTCATTTTCCCCAGTTCCCTCAACTGCTTCTCACAAGACTTGTATTCTAGACCCTTCCCCAGCTTCATTGCCCTTCTTTGGCCACAGTTCAGCCCTTCAATGTCCTTCTTGGAGTGAGGGGCCCCAAACTGAACCTACTATTAAAGGTGCAATCCTCTCTGTTTTGGACTGTCCTGGTGCCAAAGGAGCCACCAGCAAAACGCAGACAGCTCTTACAGAAGGTGGTTTGAAAACAGGGTGGAACAAGCCTGGCTTGAATGAAGTGTCAAGTGTATGACACACGTATTGTGGGAGTTAGAGGGTAAGTGATGCAATGGGTGGCACAGGGCAGGAACTGCAAGAGCAGATGTCGTCTCACCATTTCACCATCCCTGCAAAATCTCCTTCTGCAAACACTGGTGCAGCTTGTTCCCAGTGCCCAGCAGGTGTTGGCAGCATTCAGTGCCTCCACAAGAAATGGTGCTGTAACCATACCCTTGGTCCTCTCTGTGACCTGGAGGAATAGCTGGCATTTCCTGCCCCAGTCTTGGAAAACAGCCCAGAACCATAGTCTCCGTGCTCCAAAAACTCTTTCTGCCAGGTTGGAGTCTTTTAAAACTTGTTTCATGCTATTCTGGCCCTTGTGCCTGGAAGTCTCTGACAGATGTGTAAATATTTCACAGTGAGGGAAGCTTCTGAATGAGTGAAAAATAAGAAAACACAGCCAGGTTTTGAGTTCTCAGTGTTAGCTTGGGAAGCCTTTACCTTCACGAACACCATGAGGCCAGCAAACTTAGAATTTCACTTCTGAAGATAAACTTTCAAGGACAACTTGCCAGGAGAGATTGCCTTGGCTTGTTTTGAAATGGTCACATTCTTAACTGAAAGTATTTGCAGAGAGCAAAAAGTATTTTGAATACATATACTTGTCTGTTTCACACAGAAATCTATTTATTGATGTTTATTTCATTGCCATCTTCAAATTTCTTGGACCCTTGGATTTTCCTCTGTTGTTGCTCTCTCCCTGTTTTTATAAGGGCTTTAATAATTCATGCAGGACATAAAACTGAAATAATAGGAATTTGTGATTTTTCACGCACTATACAGAAGCTATAACCACGGGCAAAGAGATACCAAATAATTTGAAGACCCTCTCAAGTTAAGTACTTTTGCCCAAAGAGGTTTCTGAGCTACTTCAAATAATGCACAAATTTATAAAAATAGAGCACTTTGTATAATTCTTTAACAGATAAAAAGACTATATTATTATCTAAATTAATCACTACAGAAATTATTCGACTCTTTCTTCTCTAATTTTGACATTGAGGTGATAGTAAGTATTAATCTCTGAAAAGCACAGAATCATTTTGGTTGGAAGAGACCTTTCAGATCATCGAGTCCAACTGTTAACTCAGCAGTGCCAGGTCACCACTAAACCGTGTCCCTCAGCACCACATCTCCACGGCTTCTAAACACCTCTAGGGATGGTGATTCAGTGACTTAAAATATAACATTTAGCCACCAATTGCTGTATTTGTTAGTGGGGAATGTTAGGGAAGAGGGTAATTGGGTCTTTTTTGAACTTACGGTGATTTTTCAGAATAAAATAGTGATTTAAATGACTTTGGAGAACAAGTTACAACAGAGTCTTCCCATCTGCCTGTTATTTTACCTAGAGAGTGGGTACAAGGCATTAAGAAATACATAATTCAGTTCTTCTGCACTGCAAAGGCTTACTCAGCACAACCCTTAGAGGTATGTTGCTTAATGGTGCATATAAAGGAAGTGCATGCCAGAGAAGAAAATACTTAAAACATCACTATCTGTTTGGCTTAGGAGTTTGGGCTTTTTGAGGGATACCATGGGTATGTATATCTTCAGCTAACCTTCCTAGTGGTGTCGTGATCCTTTACGAGAGTCATTCAGCAAGCAAAATCTCGTTTTTCCTCCAACTGCTTTAATTTCATCAACAAGTTTTTCATATCCTTTGGACTGTGCATCCATGTCAGATTTGCCATTTCTCTCACCCACTTTAATTGTGTCTGTTCGGTGAGGTCCATTTCTGCCTGATACACAAGATGACAGAAAATGGGAGCGAGGCTTAGTGGAAAATTAAGTGTCTGTTCCACTCCTTCAGAAAGCATCTTGGTGAAGGCAGATGACCCAGTGTTCTCGGCATACAGCAATGCTTTTGAGTGCTTACTGCTTGGGCAAGCAACAGCATTTCAACTAGAACATAGTAGCCCATGCCATGCTCAGAGCACTTAGTTCTTTGGTTTTCACATGACTACAACTTAAGCCTCCAGCTGAGCCCAAATATGCCACAATAGCAAGAGACACCTGTGTTTCCCTCATCCCACAGATACTTAAATTCCTCTGTACACACTTCTATAGATGACAAATCATTTTCTCAGAAATGGAATAATGGAGTGGCTCAGAATGAGTGCTTTGATGAAATACTCCATAGGCATTTCTCTTGAAAAGGCTGGGTTTGCCCTATGGCACACAAACCCTACAAAATGGAGATAATATTGCTTGGGGAACTTTTTTTTTTTTCCCTGAACTAGAGCCAAAACCATTTGGGCATCATTTTCAAGGTTGATGTTGACATTTTTTGCATTGTGTGTGCTTTCTGAGCCGGTCAGGTGGGTATACACATTTAGCTGCACTTGGACTACTCTGGGGTTGTTAAAGAACAGAATGAGGATTATCTCCTCACTTCCCAAATGATATGAGATGTCCCACATTGTTCTTTCCTCCATGCAGTGAAAAGTGAGACTGGAAAGAACAGTGTTTCTCTTCTGTCCATATGAAGAATATCTGCAAGTAGTGGTATGGTAATCTTTTAGTGGAAAAGAGAGTCCAGTGGAATCACATACTGCTAATAAATGTGCATAGTACCACAAAAGATCATGTCTTTATTATAGAATAATAATGTAATAAGCATAAATACTGAACCACTGAAATTTTTACTTTCCACATCAAGAGGTTTTTCTAGTCTCCTGTATTACCAGCATGGTCTTGATGGTTATTCCTTTTTTGTATATTTTGACCTCATAACGGGCAACTCACGGTGCCTGTATTAGCACAAAGGCTGAGGTCCTAAGATGCTTTTACTGGTTCCATATTGCAGGCTTTTGGAGCCTGCCTTCTCTGTGCAGTGCTCTGGCAGTTTTCGCTCTCCTGAGCTGACGAATTTAGGTGTGTGCAGCCTTCTGGCCAGATCTGCCTCTGGAAGCGGAATCCAAGTGCTGTTGTTCTTGGGTAGCAACTTTATCTGTCTTTTAGATGTTTGTGTGTATCTTAATAGAGCTTATTCCCTACTTTTTAAGACACAACTACTGACAATACACACGTGATAATTCCAGGGAGCTTTTACTTATGTGTATTTTGTTACGGGCTGCAATTCTTTAATAGCTCGTAAAAGAATGGGGGGCGGTTCCATCATTAAAAAAAACCCATGCTCCAACTTTCATGCAGTGTAGAAATGACCAGGAAGTTTTTTAATAGAAAATCCAAATGTAAAATCAAGCACTGATCCTCCAAGATACACGGAGTGTTTTGAAATACGCACATTCCACCTTCTGACTTGATAGCGTGCGTATATAAGCTTGATTGCCACCATTTCTCAAAGGAGTGTCTGCTCTGCCTTGCTGCATGGAAGCTGTGGTCCACTTAAAAGCAATGTCATAATATATACTATGGCAATACGTATTGCTATAAATTGTATAGTGTGATATACATCACGTGTACATTGCACATCATATATGAATTTGTGTGTAGTGGTAGTATGTAATAGAATATATTTTATATATTTGTAGTCCTGAGGAGAACAACTTGGGGGTGCTTGTTGATTAAAAGCTCAACATGAGCCAACAATGTGCAAATGCAGCCCAGAAGGCCCCAACCATATCCTGAAGTGTGGCCAGCAGGTCAAGGAAGGGGATTTTTCCCCTTCTCTCGCATGAGACCTCACCTGGAGTACTATGTCCAGCTTTGGAGCCCCCAATACAAGAAGGACATGGTCCTGTTGGAGTGGGGCCAGAGGAGGCCACAGCAATGATCCAAGGGCTGGAACCCCTCTGCTGTGAGGCCAGGCTGAGAGAGTTGGGCTTGTTCAGCTTGGAGAAGAGAAGGCTCTGGGGAGACCTTATTGTGACCTTCCAGTGTCTGAAGGGGGTCTCAAGAAAGCTGGGGAGGGACTTTTTACAAGGGCTTTTAGTGATAGGACAAGGGGTGATGGCTTCAAACTGGAAGAGGGGAGATTTAGATTAGAAATTAGGAAGAAGTTCTTCACTCTGAGAGTGATGGAACACTGGCACAGGTTGCCTAGAGAAGTTGCGGATGCTTCATCACTGGATGTGTTCAAGATCAGGCTGAACAGGGTTTGGAGCAACCTGGTCTACTGGGAGGTGTCCCTGCCCATGGTAGGGGGTTGGAACTAGATGATCTTTAAGGTCCTTTCCAACCCAAACCATTCTATAATTCTATGATATATAGGGGCTGGAACGCACAGTCCTCTATTCAGGGAAGTGTTTCAGGCAGTGGATGGTTTTCCTTTAGTTGTGTTTTGCTGTTAACAGTACAGCAAATGGTGTTTTCTAGTCTCTGTGGCAGAAGCCAGTCAGCGGCATTTCAAAGGGACCGCTGACGTGAGCACTTTACGTGGCACTTGTGTATGTCATCCTGTTTTATTCTGTTGTTCCCACTTTCTTTTTTGTTAGAATGTCACTGTTCAGTTAATTGGGAGGATGAGTGAAAGCCTCTGAAATGCAGCACATCTGTCACAGTGTGGTTGTGTATAATGAAATGAGATGTTATGAAGGATTGCTGGGATTCCAGTGTTCTCATTACCTTTAGGAAAACCAGATACAACTATCCCATGGACTGGCTGCTTTAGAAGTGCTCATTCAGAAGTGCAGTGCCTCTGAAAGCACTCTTGACTGTAACAAAATATTCAGCCTTAGTGCAGCACTGTTTTTTCTTGTCTGTCTGTGAATTGGCAGGAAATCATAATATCATAGAATTATTTCTGTTGGAAAAGGCCTTTAAGATCAAGTCCAACTATTAACCCCGTGTTACAAATCCCACCACTAAACCATGTCCCTCATCTACATATCTTTTAAATGCCTAGGGATGGTGACTCCACCAGGGAGACCTGGGCATCCTTTTCCAGGACTTGACAAGTCTTTTGGGGAAGGCGTTTTTCTTCATGTCCAACCTAAACCTCCCCTGGTGCAACTTGAGGCTGTTTCCTCTTGTCTTTTCACTTGTTACCTGGGAGAAGAGACAAACCCCACCTGGTTTCAACCTCCTTTCAGGTGGTTAAGCATGTCTGTCCTGCTGGATGTAGTTCCAGTGTGTAAACTGCTCAGACTCAGTAGTTTTCCCATAGGAGAAGTATTCTGTTGCTTGCTTTATGATTTTTTGCCACATAATTACCGAATGAAGCCTGATTATGGACTGTTTGCACATTGGGGTGGTGGCAGTGAACGTGCCGTTGAGCATTCTTTACAGCCAGCATGTACTTTCCTCCTCATGACTAAATGTTTGTTAGTCACAGGTAGTGCTGTAGGTGCCTTATTCTTTGCCTCAGTGCTCTCTGATGCCGTTAGACAGGTTCATTTTGCTCCTGGCCCTTGGGGCCACCTCCCTTCTGCCTTTTTCCCTTCTTCGTGGCATCTTGTTTGGTGAGACATTGGGACAGATTGCCCAGGGAGGTGGTGGAGTCACCGTCCCTGGAACTGTTCCAAAAATGTATAGATGTGGCACTTCAGGACATGGATTAGGGGTCATGATAGCATTGGATAGACAGTTGGACTTGATGATCTTAGAGGTCTTTTCCAACCTCGTGATTCTGTGATTGTTTCCTTTTGAATTAAATTGCAAAGACAGCAAATAAGTAATGTGATTAGAAGGGCATTTGCCACCAAGTGGGTGAATCCTATTTCATATCCACCCCATGTTGGCTTTGCCTGGGCAGCACATGTCCTGTAGTTCTCAGTTTGTGCAGTGTTTAACAGAGCCCGTTCCGTTTCTGAGCTATCTGGGCCTCCCTCTGCTGTAATCAGAATGATTAATAACAGCACACTGCCTTTATTAAGTTAGGTAATAGAGAGTGAAGCTTATTCAGCTCCAGCTTTTCCACTTGCTCCTTCCCTGGCCAGCTGGGAAGCACTGGTTCAGAGATCCCCTCCTCCCCCCTCCCCTCAATAATACTGAACATTGTTCTGTCAACAGGTTTTCTCTGAAGCTCTGTAATGCAGCACGTGGCTTCTCAGATAAAGCTGTAAACTTCTGCTTTAGTCTGGAATTGCTTACTATGGCAGTAAAAACCTGTTTGTGCTGAGATCTGAAGATGCGTCTCCTGGGTCAAAGTCAAGATGCCTCTGTGTATTACTCTTTGGGTAGCGTAATGTTCCTTCTGTAACTAGGAAAAATGATATGGAATAAAAAGTTGGAGTCTGTGTAGGGCAGGATTATACCCAATGAGCACAGAATGAAGAAAAGAAACTTCAGCAATGTGTAAGAAAGCAAATTTCCTTTGTGGTGTGCAATCCAATATGCTTTTATTGGATTAGTGTAATTAGGTATAAAGACATTGTTTCTGGGTTGTTTTCTAAATAATTTAGTTGTTGTTATATGCAGAGTAAATTGGCTCAGTGGTGCTCCTCCCTGCTAGATACGTGTCTTGTGTGTGATATAAAAGTAGAAATAATCCTTATCAAAGGGCTACTTTATAAAGAAGGAATAGTTTTAGGCTTGAAATAAACCCCACTTCTGGCTTTTTTCTTCTACATTGCAGCCCAAAGCAGGCTGACTTAACTGACTTGTCAGGGTTTCTGGAGGTGTGTTGACAGATCCAAAGCATCTCAGTGCCTCTCCAGAGGCCACAGAAGTAGCGTAACCTTCCCTGTGCTGTGTGTACGTTGTCGTAAGGCACTTGGGAGCAGGGACCCAAGTGCATCACCCCCCTCCAAGGCCATTGCTAACGGCTCAGAAGTGGCTGGAATTGGGCCGTACCAATTTGTTAAAGTACTGTTGAAAATCCAGCAAGCTTAGCTCTGAAGTATTAGCCTTGCAAAAACTCAATTCAGCCAGAAATTAGGTGAAGTTAAGCAAAATTGAGAGAGAGTGTACTCGGGTTAAATGAAACACTTAAAAAGTCTGGTTTGATATGTACCAGCAGAGCTGGATGCTCTGAGCTGTGCATTGCTACCATTTTTACTTACATTTTCAAATACCTGGGATACAAATTTATTATCACTAAGTTATTTTGGGGAGCTAGAATTTTCAGTGCTGGAGACAAAAGTTACGCTGGATATCGAATCTTTTGTTTCTCTAAGTCTGTGGTACCTGGTTATTTCAGAGTCCTGAAAGAAAGAATGGATTTTATGTTTTATTATTATTGCTTTTCTTCATTTCTTAAAATACTTTTATGTGCCTCCAAAACATAGTAGGGTATCAAATCACTAGAGAATTGAAATATTATTTTCCCATATTTTCTGCTAAGAAAATGGTGGAGTAATTAAATTCAGGTACTGGTGAGGATCTAAAATGTTCCACAGATTGAATTATGTGTTTTCCTTGCATGCTGGTTCAGAGGACATGTACACAACTTAGCAGCTCGGCTGGAGGGTATAAAACTGCTGGAACGTTGCAGTGCACTTTCAGACTGTGTCATGTATTTTCTCCAGCACAGACAACAGAGGGTCATTAAACCTTGCTGCTGACTTACCAAATCTTACCTGGTGACTCTGGTTGAGTGACCATCGCTGCTGGGCTCTTGTGCAGCTGATTTTGTATTTTGAGGTGAATTAACTGACTCATATGATCTCCCACCTTAGATTCCAAAGAAGCTTGTCAGTAGTGCCTTATCCCAGATTTTGGGCTTTGATCTGATGGTTTCACAAATGGTCTGGGAAGCAGATTGCCACCAGCTGAGGAACAGTTCAACAAGTCAACACACCTGTAATTTTTTTACCTTTCCATTTCTTTTGCAGCTAACGACAAAAAAAAAATAAATAAATATGCATCGCTGAGTTTTCAGGGTATTTAGGGGCACATAATGTCCGGAATGAGAGCAAAAAGCCTCTTGTCATTCATTTCACTAGTGTCAGTGGTGGGAATTCAGAAGGCAGAGATAACGGAGCTACACTGGGAGGCTTTCCTGTTCATTGCAGAAGCTAAATGCAGTTAGAGCCATAGGAAAGTCCCGTCACGTGTTAAGTTGCTGGTTCTACGCTCTCTACACCACTGTTGGGAGGGTGGCAGTTACCCTCGTTGCATTAACAAGTGATGGGCTAATTGTAGGCTAACTTTTGCTGATAAATACAGTAGGACTGCAGATGCTGCTGTAGTTTAAAGTGTGCACTTTAAAAACTGGTTCTTGTGAGCAGTGCTACAAGCAGGTGGCCAATTTGAGGAGGGTTTCAAAACACTGAGTGTTTTCAGCACCACAAGTTTAGCTGAAGGACTTTTAAAATAACTCTATGGGGAACTGCCCTGCTTTTAAGTGCATTCTTTAATTGTTACTTTTCAGTCTTCAGTGCATTTTTATTATAGATTTCAACTTAAACATGCAATTTGTGTGTTACAGATGGAATGTTACTGCCATTCCACTGTGCTTGGTGGCGTTTCTTGTCATGTCAGTTAAAGCCAATGGCTGCAGTGTACCTGTCTTTCACGGTCATGGAGTGGGATACTATTTGTTCTTCAATTTTAATCACATTTTAGACAAAGATATTCTCAAAGGCAATGAATTCCAGCAGAAAACATGCCAGGAATTTCTGAGAAAAGGGAATGTTGTTACCAATTCTGCTAAAAGTGACTCTACATTATAACCTTCCAGCCTTACAGGGTGTTCCTGGCTTGGGTGAAATAATAGTTCTGTGCAAGGAAACAAAAGAATCCCTCTCTCTGCAGCAACAGAAGATGGTTGTATGCTAATTAGGGAGGTAAATATTCTACCCATTTTGTCTATCCAAATCCTTGTGCAGAAGGCACAAAAAGACACTTGCATTTTCTTCTAGTCCTTTACAGTCATGTAATTTTTGGAGTTTTTTTTCATAGTAATCTGCATATCCCAGATTTGTTCTGTCAAGGTTTACCTGGGAGAATTTTTGTCCCTGAGGTGTCTGTGACAGGTTATCACCCTCACTGACAGTTAAGTGCATGCCAGAAGTAGCAGTGAGTCGAATTTACCATATCTGCAAACAACAGGAGAGGTCGGTTAGAGCACACCCCTCACCTAACAACATGTTGGACAATCTATATCTTTATTTTCCCTTCAAAAATGGCTCTGCACTAAGAGTATACATTCACTGCTAGGCTAGGACCTGGGTCTGACAGACCTGGGGTTTTCAAAACCTTATAGAAGAGCTTCTATTTTAAGGACATGCAAAACTTGCATGCAGAGAGCAGGGAAGCTGGATAGATAAATACAAATTGGTGGTCATGAAAAATCAGGAGAGGACGATACCACTTAGCATTGTTTTACTTTGGAAATCTTGTGCCAGGAAGAAAAAAAAAAATAACAGCAAAATGTAACCTCAGCAACAGTGAAAGATTTTGTTTAAAACAAGGGACTGCTTAGTCATTGATGTCCTTTTTTTATGAGATTTGTCGTCTTCTGCATCCTGGTGCATCCTTGATAGTTCCCTCTCATTCCCTTGCTTTTGCTTCCTAACTCAGCTATTGTGTTTTGATATTCTGATAGCATTAATTAGCCCAGAAAATCTTGTGTTGTCCCATAACTCCTAGTTCTGATGGAGTGTTTAGACTTCCAGCTTCTCTTATTTATTTCTCCGTGCTTTGTTGCCCTTGTATCCAGTGTTGACGATATTTGCTTCTATGCCTTTGTTTATAAAATGCTCTGTGGGCTTCAGCCGAACCCTTCTCAGTCCCAGTTTGGAAACCTTATCACACCATTAGCAATTTGTGTCCGTTTTTTCTCTGACATGTATTCTGTCCTTGCCCAACAGCCATGGTTACAGCTCTTCTGATGGCACTGCCTGAGAAGGTTTCCGTTCTCCTTCTGACTCTGTCCATTCTTGCAAGAGTTACAGAATCATCATAGCATGGTACAAATGGTTTGAGTTGGAAGGGACCAAGATCATCTAGTTTCAACCCCTCTGCCATGGCAAGGACACCTCCCACTAGACTAGGTTGCTCTAAGCTCCATCCAACCTGGTCTTGAACACTTCCAAGAGATGGAGCATCCACAAGTTCCCTGGGCAACCTGTGCTGGTATCTCACCACCCTCAGAGCGAAGAGTTGGGGTCTCCATCATCTTGGCTGCCAGCCCCAACTGCAGTCTTCATGGGAGTACCCATTTCTGTTGCATACTGAATTTGAAGGTTATCCAGCTGAGCTGATTCTCGGGTGCTCAGAGAGGTCCTTTCCCCATCAGTTTGGTGCTTCTGCAGGCACGCTGAAGGCATTTCAACCTGGCATAGGCATGAGGTTTGTTTGTTTGTTTGGAGGGACATTCTTCAAATAACCATTGTCCCTTTGCCTTTTTGAATATTTTAGGAAGACCGTCACATCTTAAGACTTATCCTGTAAACAGTTCTGTGTGGAAATCTGTAGAAAAATAGATCATTTTGAATTTTGAACAAAGGCTTCCAAATGTGCATAGTAAGATGTCTGTGGACATGCAGTTGTCCAAAAACAAACAACCAAACAAAAAAATTACAAGAATATTGAGTAATAAAGAAAATTGGTCACATGACAAGAAATAATAAAATGACGAGTAAATCTCTAATAAAATCAGTCATCTTTGCTAATATATTTTTTTATTCTCCAGAGTTGCATTTATCTTGTGTGTTGATGCGTTGTGATTCATGTGCCATTCTGTGCCCGGGCAGCTTGTAACGAATCCTCCTCTTTGGAAAAAGAACAGATTTGGTTTGGTTTGTTGTTGTTATGCCCGTGTCATCTTGGGCATAGCTGCCACTCAGTTCTACCAACCTATCTTCTGCACAGAGAACTTCTGAGGCTTCTTTTATTTCTTTCCTGTGATAAACGTGTCAGCTAGATATTCCAACTTTCTTAAGACTATAAAATTTGCTCATGCCTTTTGGAGTAGCAGGTGTTCTGGCACCTGATATATTTGGAAGGCTAGATGAATTATCCCACCAAAAATGGTTGAAGTGGCTGCCTCTGTGGGGGAAAATTTATTATATGCGCCCTGTGTGAGGCTGGAATTGAAGAGTTCTGAAATCATATAGCTTAATAAAAGGATGACAGGGTGGTTTTTTGTGAAATATGGATGGTGTTTCCCACAAGCCATTTAAAACTCAACTGATGTCATAAATACAAAGAGCTAGACTTAAGGACACTATTTCTGATGACCTCTCCTAACTCTACTAAGCTTTTCCCAAGATTTTGGCATTTAAGAGGTTATATTGGAGCAGAGGGTTTTTCTGAAGTGTTACCATCCTTCTAAACCTGTGGTTTGTGTCTATTAGTATTTCATTTGGGCTGTTGTCAGTCTTAATCAGCAGAAATAAATCACTGCAGCTTTCTGACTCCATCTCATATTCAGGATTTTGGAACGCTATGTCCAAGATCAGATTCCCGGTGCAACAGTCGTGGTGGAATCCATCGGTGCACGGAGGTTTGGGGATGGCTACTCTGAAGAGGATTACACCAAGTCTGACCTCATGGTCTATGCGATTGACCCGCAAACAAACAGAGCCATAATGAGGAATGAACTGTTTAAGTAAGTACATTATTTGTTGCTCTTCCTATGTTTCTGTAGCCTGTTTTAAAGCTGTTGGTCTCTCTCTGTTAGCAAGTAAGTCAACACAACAGGAAAAGAAAAACCTATTGAAGCAGGTAGTGAATAGAATTGTAGAAATATTTTGGTTGGAAGAGACCTTTAAAGATCATCAAGTCCAACCATTAACCAGGTCACTACTAAACCACATCCCTCAGCACATCTACACAGCTTTTAAATCCTTCCAAGGATGGGGACTCCATCACTGTCTTGGGCAGCCTGGGCCGGGCCTTGACAACCCTTCTATGGTGCATGTTTTTCCTTATGTCCAACCTAATCTTCCCCTGGCACAACTTGAGGCCTTTTCCTCTTGTCCTAATGGTTGTTCCTTGGAAGAGGAGACTGACCCCACCTGGCTCCAACCTCCTTTCAGGGAGTTGTGGAGAGCAAGAAGGTCTCCCCTGAACCTTCTTTTCTCCAGCCTAAACAACCCCAGGTCCCTCAACCACTCCTTACAAGACTTGTGCTGTAGACTCTTCAGCAGCTTCATTGCCTTTCTTTGCACGTGCTCCACCATGCCCCTGCACCTACCCTATGTGCTGCTTGGGAGTTTACAGCTTTACCAGGTTCAGTCCATGATCCGTATGGCCCCAGTACATGTGATTTAGACATTGTTACCGTAAAAGCTTGCAATACATTTGGTCCACTCTGTGCAAGAGCTTCCAGTTTAAATTCCTCTGAAGGAATGTACTTTCTGTGTACCAAAATTTCTCTGTGATCTCTAAGCAAGGGCTCTGCTACTGCAGTCATTGACCTCCAGGCTTTCTTCAGTTTCTTTTTGGAGCATGTCTCCTTTTTTCTTTTCTGTGGAAACTGAAGAAGGGGAAGAAAGAGGCATGGTGAGCACCTAGTTTGAAGCATAAACATCAGAGTGTGACCTAGGTGTACGTCTACATGCAGGGCATCAGTAGTGCTCAGATGTGCCTAGTGGGCTAAACAGAAGGATCTGCACAGGCCCATCCCACCAGATGCTAGAGGAGATGGTGACCAGTAGCAGCCAGACCACTTAAAGTCCTGATTTGACATTGGTTGGCCTTTTCAATTAACTTACAAATTAGCAGTTAAATTCCAGTGCCACATGAAACATGAGATGGCTTTTTAGGGACGGGCGAGATTCGCAGCATGTTGCCAGTGAATGGGCCAGCTCTGATCGCAGCAGCAGAGCGGTTTGGGAGGGTGTCCCTCTGCCTGAGCTTTTGCACCTTGGCAAAGCTCTGGTGGGATGTCCCCCTGGCACACTCCTGCTTTGGAGGGGCAGCAGTAACTCTGCTCCCTGCCTGCATAAGAAGAGAAGCCGGAGATCACAGGAAAGGAAATTAAATCAAGGTCATCTCTTTATGTTCCAAGCCATCACTAGAGGCAGATAGGTTCTAAAACAAAATTAGTATCTCAACCCATTCAGCTGCCCATGTATCAATATGGCTGTAGAATCATTTTGTTAGTAACTCTATTTTTGTGTTTTAGCCTTCTGCATGTGATTCGAAACAGTGAAAACAGCAAATTTGGCTCTTCTAAAGCAGCCATTATATTTTGGGTGGCTTTGCATGTGTTTCACCTTTGCATTTGCTTTTTGTTGTGGTGAAAACTAGACCAGACTGTTCCACGGTGGTATAAAGCAAATGTCTGTGAGCCATCTCAGTGGAGCACGATTGGAAAAGGGCTGGTTCTCCCCAGCTCTTAATTTAGTACAGATGAATTATAGCATACTAAAGCTCTGCAGATACTCCGAGTTTATAGGTTGGAAAAGATCACTGTGATGGGTCTGAACTAGTATAATAAAGACCATAGGAACTCGCAAATTGATTATTGAGCTTGTCTCTCAGCAAAGCAACTTCCTCAAGAAAATCCAACCAACTACAACTTTAGTTTTGTTATCGAAGGGTAATCATTTTTACTGGCAAAAATTAAGCCTTTTTGTTTTCTTTTTTTTTTTTTTTTAATTTGTCTAGATTCAGTCATAGAGTTTTATTATAATTTTGTGTGCTCAATTGAAGCATCCCACTAGTGCTTTTAATTTCTGGTTCCCACCAAGGTCCAGTGCCATACATTCTTTTTAGGTCTCAGTGTTGCGCTGGGAGTTAATGTTCACTTATCCACTGCCAGAGCTGTTGATCATTCTCAGAATGGGGTGTCTGTGATTTTGTTCCAAATTTCACTCAAGAGTGGAAGTGGAAATCAAAGAAACCTGGCAGGAAGCCAGCAGAAATCCCTGATTGATAACCATTTTCCTTCCTATCTAAGGAAAAGTGTCAGTAAATCTGCTTGCAGTGCTCCTGTAAGTGACTGTTGTACCCCAACCCACTACTGGTCTCGATAAAATACTTCTTACTGCCTTACACCCAGACTACCTAGTGGTCCCTCTTTATCATTATTGTTCCACTTCTACAATTTTTAAATCCACTGAAGTCTGTGTTTTCTTCCAGTCGTAGCCAGTTTAGAACATGACCAAAGTGAGATCCCATTAGAAATGCTCAAGGTCAAAAGGACATTATTCAGAGCTGTCCAGGCTCAGAAACTGTATGGCCTTGGTGACAGTTTTGAGTTCTGACACCATTTTACTCCTCTCTTTGAAAAGCTCTCTGCAAATCTGCTATTATTAGTATGTGAAGATGAGCTAGTGTTCAGGCATGGAGCTCTTTCAACTCCCTAAAAAGAATATTTTTCTGATGCAGGCTCTCTTCACAGTCAAAGTGTGTCCCTCTTCATTTTGGTGCCCTTTGAAAATATGAGAATGCCTTTTTAGGGGTGTTTGTGTGTCCAGTGAAATACACGGAATAGAAGAAAGTTAAGATAGGTTAAAAAACAGGTTTTCAAATGTTAAGGGATCAAATTGTTCATTTACCTCGTCTGCGGAGGTGTGGAATATCAGCATAGAAGCAACACCATGAAAATACTCCCTGTGTATACTCAGCTTTTTAGGGGTTTTTGGGAGAGAAGACTCCAGGGAGACCACCTTTCAGCCTTTCAGTACTTAAAGGGGGCCTACAGGAAAGATGGGAGCAAGGCCCTGTTGTGACAGGACAAGGGGTGGTGGTTTTCAACTAAAAGAGGAGAAATTTAGAAAGAAGTAAGTAATATTTCACACTGAGGGCGGTGAGACCCCAGCCCAGGTTGCCCGCAGAGGTGGTAGAAACCCCATCCCTGGAAGTGCTCAGGCCAGGTTGTATGGGGCTCTGGATAACCTTCTCTAGTTGCAGCTGTCCCTGCTCCCTGCAGGGGAGTTGGACTAGATGACCTTTGAAGGTCCCTTCCAACCCAGACCATTCTGTGATTCTATAATTGTTACAAGAAGTAAACTCCACTAAACCAAAGCTAATGTTTGAGGCTCCTGTAATCACCTCTGGGAAGCTTTGCTCCAGTACATCAGGCCGTGCCCAGCAGTCATTTATGAAATGGAGACACAAGGTGATGCAGCGTGCTCTGGATGTGCTGGGTTGATGCTGATGTGCACAGCAACAGCATGTGCACAGGCTGTGCCACACTTGCTGCCACGCTATTTTGAACGAGCTGCCTCACTTCCCAAAGTCCCAGATGAGTAGCCCAATCCCACATCTTTTCATTCAAGCAAAATGTTTGTCTGGAAAACAAAGACGTCATTTAGAAGTCGTGGACATAACTGCAGCGGTGTTCTCATTGTCATCAGCTAGGAATACTCCTGGATCTCTCAAGCCATGCTGATCTTTGCCTGTCCTGTACTTTGTACAGCTTACGTGTGACAAGAGATTCATGCTTTTCCTTAAGTCTGCTGTGACTGATTACCTGACATTTTTATTAATCAGGAATGTATCTTGTTACACCAAAAAATGGGTTTGAACAGTAACTATGCTTTGCTATTTCATCCCTCTACCACAAACTCCTAAAAGACTTTGAGGCCACTTAGATAACTTTTACAGACTGAAATGATCAGCCTCCTTTTTTATCTTTTATATAAAAGAGGGTTTGATTTATTGGAGCATAAAAGCCAGATGAATCTAGAGAATTTCTCCTGCATATATTAAGTGGGAAATGTCCACCATTAAAAATAAAATGCTTACCCTGTCTGAATCTTTTGCACAATGTGTCATGTTTCATCATGGAGTGAATGTGCACGGTTGAGTTACGAACCTGTTAAAATAGGGTTTGTCAAGAAAATGCTAACAGAATTTTAACGGAGAGATTGTTAAAGTCATCCAGAGATTTAATGCTGTCCTACTGAGGTGCTGCTGCCAGCTCAGAGGACATGCACCATGCACCAGTGACATCTAGTGTACAAGTAAAGAATTGGTTATATCGGTTTATGTCTTGCAAGCCATCATTGCACGTCTTTAAGCTGTGGGAAGGAATTTTTGCTCAAATCCCAAGACAATGTTTTGCAGAAGAAATCAAGAAATTAGTTGTGAATATCAGCAGAGCCTACTAATGCAGAGGGAGGTTGTTCTTCAAAAGGCCTTGGGTTGGTTTTTGTGAGTGTGAGTCACTGAGTGAGCAGGTGCTGCTGCTCTTTGAATTTAATAGCATGAAACCAGAATCACAGAATCCCAGAATGGTAGGGGTTGGAAGGGACCTCTGGAGATCACCTCATCCCACCCCTCAGCTCTAGCAGGGTTACCCACAGCAGGGGGACCAGGATCGCATTATCCAGGCGGGTTTGACATCTCTCCAGCAAAGGAGACTCCACAGCCTCTCTGGGCAGCCTGGGCCAGGCACTGGCACTGTCACAGCAAAGTTTTTCCTCCTGTTGAGATGGAAGCTCCTGTGTTCCAGTTTGTGCCCATTTCCCCTTGTCCCTGAGTACCACTGAAAAGAGTCTGGCGCATCCTTTTACCCCCTGCCCTTTAGATATTTATAAGCATTGGTAGTATCCTCTCTCAGACTTCTCCAGGCTAAACAGCCCCAGAGCTCTCAGCCTTTCCTCAGCACAGACATACTCCAGTCCCCTCAGCATCTTCATAGCCTCTGCTGGACTCTCTCCAACAGTTCCTTGTCTCTCTTGAACTGAGGAGCCCAGAACTAGATACAGTACTCCAGCTGTGGCATCACCACTGCAGCATCATTTTGTCATTTGGGATGAACTGTTCTGCATATAATGGGATCCAGCGAATCCATTACATGCACAGGTCAGGGTTTCTCCCCAAACTTCAAAAAAAGCCAGGGACAAACAATGCTATGAGCATTCCTCAGTAAATTAATTTGAGAGGAAATCAGTTTTAAGAAATTAATATAACACCCTTTAAGCAAAGATCTCTTAGTATTTTCTGTCTTATGATCAGACTAAGGAAATAAAAACTATTTCAGACTTTGTTTCGTCATTCAGAGTTTATATGCAGAAATCCTATCAGAATCTTTTTGTAGCTGGTTTTTCTTTTTTTTATCTCAGCATTTTTTATTTGACTTTCTTCCTCCAGGAGAACCACTGTGGATGTAAGAGTCTGGGGTTATGCTGTAGCTGAGAGCCAGCAGAATTCTCCCCATCCTACTGGGTGCCTCCTACTTTGATCTTTGTAGCTGGAGCCTACCCCTTGGCAACTTGTAAGACAGACAATTCTCGCTTCAATAGTGATCCAAGAATTTATTTCTTCCCCGTGGAAGTTAAAGCCGTGGCCAAAATATTTTTTTCAAACTCCTGAAGTAAATTTCTTTAGCAAACATACTGTTTGGGCATAAAAAAATCATCCAAGAGAAAACTTTCTGTCATATGGGAAATGAGGTCCTTTGATTAGGATTTACTTGTTACTTTTTTCCATGGTATTCCACCCAAAAACTGCCATGAAGGAGAGGATGCTGTCAGATAGCCTGAAGCCAGTGAATAAGCTCCCTCAGCACTGTGACAAATGTTGAGAGGACTCATCCTTAGCTACTCTGACATTCACTCCCACTGGAGAGTTTGTCTGGTCAGTGTCCCTCTGTTTTCCTCTTGCCATCAGTCAGTCATGCTCTAAGAGGAAGGTCTTACTCAAATAATTCAACACATAGTGCCACTATTACAGCCAAAGTTACACTTTCTGCTCAGCACTGGGGAGGCCACACCTTGAATCCTGGATTCAGTTTTGGGCCCCTCATTCCAAGGAGGACATTGAGGGGCTGGAGTGTGTCCAGAGAAGGGCAGTGAAGCTGCTGAAAGGTCTAGAACACAAGTCTTGTGAGGAGCGGGAGCATCTGAGGGACCTGGAGTTGCTTAGGCTGGAGAAAAGGAGGCTTAGGGGAGACCTTCTCACTCTCCACGACTCCCTGAAAGGAGGTTGGAGCCAGGTGGGGTCGGTCTCTTCTCCCAGTGAACTACCACTAGGACAAGAGGAAATGGCCTCAAATTATGCCAGGGGAGTTTTAGGTTGGACATGAGGAAAAATGTCTTCCCCAGAAGGGTTGTCAAGGCCTGGCCCAGGCTGCCCAAGACAGTGATGGAGTCCCCATCCCTGGAGGGATTTAAAAGCAGTGTAGATGTATTGCAGAGGGCTTAGTGGTGACCTGGCAGTGCTGGGTTAATGGTTGGACTTGATGATCTGAAAGGTCTCTTCCAACCAAAATGTTTCTATGATTCTGTTCTAAGAAACTGGCAGAGCCACGGAGGCTACCTGGACAGAGCAGATGCAAAAATGAGAGTCAGCAGTGATGCAGCTGAGGGGAATAGAATGAGGGTTAATAAAAGCATAATTTTTCAAAATCCCTTTTCTTTTTAATATTGAAAAGGAAGTCAAAAGGGAACAAGCTGCAGGCTACCCCTCCAGCCAAAGAATTTCCCTAAAAAGGAGGAAAGCCCTCTAAAAATTACTCACTTTTCAAGTAGCATTAAGTTGATCTTTAGGCCTGAGTAGTCTTTAACTAACCCTCCTGCACGTATCCCTAATCCTTTGCCACAGACCGCTGAAGGAAGAAGCTCAAAGCAGGTACCTGCCGTGCTGCTTTCAGTGGCGTGGAGAACTTTTTGCCCTTAGAAATGAGGATAAGGTTCAGCTCATCTCTTTTCAGTGTTTGAATTGGGTTCTGGTGTTAAGTACATTGGGGTTATCACTGATACTGGGATTAGAGGGAATTACTGATACTCTTAAGCACATAAAGAAGAGGTATGCGCTTTATCAGACCACAGTTATTAACCCACCTTTACAGTAATTCAAATGCAGGTAATGACCTTGACTCTAATAGTTTTCTTCTGTGACATTGAAGGTTCCTGGATGGCAAACTGCTGGACATCAATAAAGAGTTTCAGCCGTACCTGGGGCAGGGAGGACGCATCCTGGAGATCCGGACCCCAGACGTGGTAGCGAACGTCAAGAAGCAAGCACAGGCCGTAGGCTACACGGAAGGGGCGCTCCTTGCTCTGGCTGTCATCATCATCCTCTGCTGTATGCCGGCTATTTTAATAGTCATGGTTAGCTACAGGCAGTAAGTACTCCTCCTTCTCCTCCTCTTTGTGGTAGCAGCATTGTAGTGGGGATGCTACTCTTCTTAGCAAAACTGCTTTGAAAATGATCCTTCGTTGCAAGGAAATTATTAGACAAGGAAATATTTTCTATTTCCCTCACACCACAAGAATTGGCCAATGCTTGAGGTACATGAAAAGAGAAGGTGCACGGGAAGTGCATCTTGTTACGCTTTCTGGAGTTGTGGTATGGTAAATCTTTTAGGGTACATGCTGAAACACAGGGTGAAAAGCCAGGTGTTTGAAACACAAGTGTAGATTCAGTGCTGAATTCCATTAAAAAAAAAAGCAAACAAAAAAAAGGGGGAGGAAAAAGGTGCTTTTTTAATATAAATTAATGAAAATCAAATTGTGTAGCTCGGGCATAATAAGAGCACCTAACTTTTTTTGTTGTTTAAATCCTAATATACACAGAGTTTTATTTATTCCCTAGCTGTATGCTTCTTAATTACAAATGTTTCACGAAGAATTGATTTTGTGCCATTTCAGTGCCATCTAAAGCAACATACACCGTAGAGAACTTTCTTGATATTTCCACTCACCTCTCATAGACTCAAGAGGTTTAAATAATTGGGATAATAGACTAATTAAAGCATCAACATCAATAACAAGTTCCTTCCAACTAAGCCTTTTCAGGCCCACTCATCTTTAAAATCAATGCATTTGGACTTAAAGGCTGTATATATATTCCTTCATTTCTTCTCACTGAAGTTTTCCGATTCCACGTGCGTGGTTGGAGAGCTCAGAGAATTGCCAAAATAAAAATACAAATAATTCTGTGCATCTTCCTCAGTAAATGGCTATATTCAACTTCTGTATGTGTCAATATGTACCTCCCTGTCTTTAATTGGTGATTAAAGGTGATTTAAACTGTGTGGTTTTCCTTTCTGCGCTGCAGTCAGGAGTTACCACAGCACTGTGTTAATCATCTTTTAAAATTCATCCTACGTGGAAAGCCAACAGTCTGCCCAGAGCACTCTCCTTAGGGCCACCAAAACAAACCAGCCAAGGAGAAAGGCCACTTCACGGTGGTTAACGGACTTTCTTTGGGTTATATTTACATCCCAGTTTCTCCAAACAATTTGGCTTAAAGGGGAAGAGCCCTTTTAAAGGAGTTTGAAAGAGCTTGACAAACTTCTGCAGCATTGGCAGTGCATCTTAAGGCTGCTTTACTTCTCCCCAAATTGCATTTAGAATTTACTTCCAGTGAAACACCATTAGGTTGTTGTTACCTGAATCACCTGTTTCTTTAACAAATCTAATAGTGTTGTTTCTCCTTGATGTCTTTAGATTATCAAAAGATCATCAGTCTCTTTTAGAGCTTTAAGGAATCTGCCTAACTTCATTTCTTAAAAATAAAACAAAACAATGCACAACATTTTTGTTGTCTAGAAGTATGACTTGTAGATGGATTTATTGCAGACCAATGTGAATAAATTGTACTTTAATGAAAAAATGTGTTACTGAAGAGTGCCAGAGGAAAGGAAAGGAATTTTAGCATAAGGCTCTCATGAGTCTTATGGTTTGGTCTTGCACTACAGCTTTTTTTTCTCATTTTCAGAAGGAGTTTCAGTAATTTTCCTGATAAGATTCTGGCAGAGTAGGTGCTCCAGTCTGCCACGGAGTGTTGAGATTACAGTGGGATAAATGTAACTGTCATACTGACAGCACACCTCATCAAAATATTAAGATTTTTCTCACTGGGAAAACTGTTTATGTGCATAGGTTCATTTTTCAGTGCTTTCCGGATCTGTGATCAGCTTACTAAATTTGGGGAAAATAATAGTTACTGGAAAGAAAACTCATTTGATTTATAAAATTGTCACTGTCAAATAAGGTAACTATAAGGTAACCATAAGTAATGTTTTATTTACTAAGCACAAAAGACCTGTATCTTCTAAACAGCACCCAAACATAATACTCCTTTGCTACTGAAGATGTTTTCTGTGGCTTTCTTGAAACATATTGAAATGAGAAAACAGTTCTAGAAATGCATCCCTAGTAGCACACCTGTTAATTATGGTGAGCTGTATTCATGTTTATGTGCTTTACTCTTTTGTGTGTGGGTGTGGCAGGGAGCTGTTTTCTGTGAGCTTTAAGCTTAAAGAAAACTGTAATTTCTGTTTATGCTGACTGCAGAATTGTTTCAAGAATATCACAAATAGCAGCTAAACCACTCAGGAAATGATGATTCTTTAAGCATGTCATTAATTCTGTAAATTTTATGTGTGGAATAATTAAGTTGCATCTAGTTTATTACTCCTGTTAGGTTCACTGTTTAGGAGAACTGTTGCAAACAGAATTCATTTAACCTTCTCTTTATCTTTTTTTTTTTGCATAACAAAACAGATTCAAAGAGTAAGTACTTATTTTCAGCTTTGTTTCTAACATCTTGTAGAGGAATACCAAGAGCCTATCAGTCTGTATTTTTAAGAAGAAGGGGTGCTTGACATTCAGTAAGAGTTACTTTCCGTGCTCCAGCTTGTTCCTGAACACCTTGTATAGCGAGGTTAAGTTACTCATACAGCTACTCAGTGTGTACTCTTGCATGCTAGCACACATTAAACGTGCCGTGGTTCAGGACATTGCCCGTTTCCTGCAGAGAAAGAAGGAAGTATTTCCAAGTGTGTGTTATTCCTCAAGCACACAGCAGATAGAGAGACTTTCTTAGGAAGGACCAGGTTCAACCGCCCTCAGAACAAAAGTAGGTACGTTAGTCGTGTCACCTCAGTTACACGCATGAGGGACTGACCACAGGCTTTCTTTTCTAGGTAGAGAACAGAAATTTGTTTCATAGTGTTTTTACCCATTTTTTTTTAAAGTACTTTTTTTCAGGAAAACTATTAACTCAGACAGAAATTTCCCAATTTCTAAGGAGAAGGTGTGATAAACTTCGCTAGAGACTCTTTGTGTGTTTAAAATGACAGTTTCTTGGTGCTAGAATGAAGCGCTTGACTTGTGCTCTCCACTGCTAGTCCTAGGCAGCCAGAACAGATAAACCTCTGCACAAAAGCAGGGTCAATGCTGGTGCATATGTGATTTCCTGGGAAATACCTGCTGGCAGTGACACACTGCTGGGCAGGAGGTTCTGTCCGAGGGTGCTCTGGGATTCCACCAAGAGGGAACAAATAACGGAGAGCTGAAAAAGCCCTTAAAAGATGAACACCATATTACTTTCCTTTGAAGAAGGCAAAGTGCAGGGATGTTTTGAGAACTGCAGGAAAAAAAAAATGTAGCAAACTTTACATCTTGGCTTATGTCAGGGTTTCTAATGATTATTTCTCCTTCCCTATGTGGCTTACCGAAGGCGACAGGCTGAATGTGCAAAGACTGCGAGAATCCAGATGGCTCTACCAGCAGGCAAACCAGCAAGCACTGCTGCTAATAACCTCTATGAAGAGCTTGGTGACAGCACCATGTAAGTATTCCTTGTGACACATCAATAAAGTTATTAGTGACCAAAGCCATGATTCATTTGCCAGGCATATCGCTTCATGCAGTCTATGTCTAAAAGGCTTTTCTTCATGAAGAGGTCTTTGCCCAGCTGTTTGGGGCTCTCAAACATCCAGAAAATAAATAGGATGACTCTGAAAGGAGAGAAAAAATAATTTTGTCTGCTAGGTTGACCAAAAGCAGGGTATAGCCAAATGTTTTTTCCTAGAACAAGAGCCTACAGCAGGTCACTGCTGCCAGGGTGAACCCAACACAACGTTTGTCGCAGCTGTTGACTAAACACATCCAAGGAACATGTTTTAGCCGTGGACCTGGTAGAGTTAAGTTAATGGTTGGACTTGATCTTAAAGGTCTTTTCCAACTGAAACGATTCTACAGTTCTATGAAATAGCTGCTGTGGTTTTTTTTCATCCTAAATTTGAAACTGAATATTAAAATGAAAGATAAAGGAACTAAAATAGAGAAACCACTGGCAGTTCCATGAATATATCTTTTACCTGTTATATGCTCATAAAATAAGAATATTGCTAAGCTGCCTGCCTTTTCATGCTTCTGTAAAGCTGAAGTTTATGGGCGCCAACAGCAATTTAATTCTCAGTATGAAAATATTACAGTGGAGAATAGCCAGTTAATATTTGTCTCATACTGGGGGTGTTTGTTGTTAAGCTTGCCACACTTACTCATCATCTACGTATATATTTTAAAACCAAGGAACACAGAAAGGCATAAGATTAATATTCTGTTTTTAGGCAGGTAGAGAGCAGGCTGCTGGTGTCATTGAGGACTGACCAACTTCTGCTGTATTTTCAACCATTAGTTCTTTGGCTCAGAAAGTTGAAATTGTCCAGATGCTGTGATCGAGTTGATAAAATGTTAAGGAGGCGTGACAGAGCACGTCACTGCTGCTTTAGCTCTTGGCCAGCTGAGTGCAGTCTCTGTGATGGAAATAATTCCAGAGCTTGAGCTTTTCTCTGAAAGCAGAGAAGCTGTAGTTGAAGCAAAACTTCTCCTAATGGCTGAACTTCCTCCCGTGCCTTTGGCCTTTGTGAGGTGTTATTGCTTGGGCAGAAAGGGAGCAAAAACGAGTGTTCACATGTTGCAGTTTTGAATGTGAGCACTTCTGCTGGTGAACCATGTGAAGCCACACCTGATCGCTTACACATACGGTGAGAAAATCCCCATTTCTTTTGCACTGAACACAGTTTCTACTGAAATTAATGATTCCATTAATGATTCACTTCTACTAATGATTCCTTTCTAAAGATTTCTAATGATTCATTTCTAATCGATGGGAGTTGGATATCCCAGTGGATGAGTCTGCTTTTCATACTGATGAATCCCTTACACTAAGCTCAGAACAAGCCTCATTGTGCTGGGTCTTCACCTGCAAAGATTTTTTTTATGTTTTAGTGCTGCAACGTATAGGTGGAAATTTAGAAATTTGCAGTATTGTCTTTGAGGCTTACATTAGTGTTCGTTTTGACTAAAAATAGTTTTCACTGGACCAAAAAAAGATGCTGTATTTGGAATATTTTCTCTCAGATGTCTTTGCATATAACTAAGACATACTCATTTACATCCTGCTAAGGAATGTGTTAAACATAAAGTAGTAAAAATCCTTACAGGCTAAATGAAAATCCTTAGGATTTTAAAGAAAATAACATACTTCAATAAAAATAAGTACTTTTTTTTTTTCTATCAAATACTTGATTTCAAGGCACTGTTATACCTTAGGAAATTATTCTTTGGAAAATACCTTTTATTAACAACACTTTTCATTAATTTTAGTAAAATTATTTCTGTCTTTAGTTGTCCTTAGTCATCTTTCATTTGTGATGCTGCCTTGTGTCGTGTTTTCTTAATTTGGTGTTTATAGCAAATGAAGTAGAACTAAGCTCTTTAGTTTTAAATCTGTCTTGTCTCATCATTTTCATTTTTCTCTGTCTTTTTGGATACATAGGCATCAGTAAGTAAGCTCATTTCATTGTCTTAATATTTGTAGCTAGTAGAAATGCTAGTTAATTTCCCTTTCAGTAATTCCCATTAAACCTTGAAATCAGAAACTCATGTTTTATTTATCCATTGACCAAGCACAGGAAAGACATTTACTCTGAAGTTTCAGTACTTCTGTGCTTCTTTATTCTTTTCCGGGAAGTGGAAATGAAGTATGATTGCTGAACTTGAATGGTATTATTTCTAAAGCCAAATAGTCCTCCTGCCTTTAAAAACCCACAGAAAACCAACACCCGGCTCATGCACAGAGGTTTACCTTCAGTTCATGGACTTTAGATCTCACAACTGGATGTGAACAAATCTTTCTTGTCCATTACTTAAAATTCCCAGCAAGGCAGATACACTTCTTTCTGTTTACAGAAATGTGCTTCAACCTGGTGAGCTGATGTTTAATTGGTCTAAATACTTATACATAAACAGAAAAATATTGCAGGGTAACCTCATCCTAGAGAGACATCATGTGAAGCAAGGAAGGAACTGAGAGGCTTTGGAAATAATCTGTTCCAGTAGCATAAAGGTTATGTCATCTTGCATGAGGGTTTCCTTCAAGTTCAGGATCATTTATTTCTCTCACCTCCAAATAGCTGAAGGTTGTTTAACCGACCTCAAAATATGCTGCTGTAGAATAAAGAGTTAGTTTATTATTAGTATGAAGTCCGTTATTTTTGGCACAGTTAGATTCTGCCCAAAAGCAAGCCTTGGGCACACTGGTTTTTGGAGAATCACGATGCTTGGGGAGACTTCATTCACTGGTATAGCCCTTCGTGGCTTTGCTGGGTGTTACTGATGGTCTCTGTGCTCTGTCCTGTGACTCTTCTGATCGCTCCTCTCAGGTCCCTGTGAGCAGTAGGGAGCTGGAATTTCCCTGTGTGTGTAGTCTCCCAGACAAAACAAGACAACAAACTTAAGAAGCAGATGTGTTTCATTTCTAAATACAGGCCTTTGGGGGACTTTTACATTTTAAATAACTTAAGAGGAAATTTAGTATCTCTTCATAAACTCCTATCCATTACCTAGTTGTTTAAATTTCTCTTCCAGCTTTGATAGGGCATATTTGATAGGGAACCACCAGAGGTCAGATTTCCATTTGTTTAGATTTGGTAATACTTTCTGAGATACTAAAAAACACCACCAAAAAAAAGATGGAACAGTCTGACCAAGAAATCTAAAACTTACAACATTCACATAATCATGGAAAAATTTTCCCTAATCATCTCTTAATAAAGGCTAACCCCTTTTTATCTGTTTTCTAAAGAATATGACTCAAATTTTGGTAGATACAAGACTCAAAATTTTTAACTCTGAAGGTTTTGTGAAAATATGGGGCAGCTCTAAGCTGCGAGAAATAGTTTTGTATGGTCTTTTGATTTGTGCATGTAGAAGTCATTGCTATTCACGCTATACTGTAGCTGCAGTTGCTTGACTGTGGAAGCGAGGAAGGTTTTAAGTTTGGTGCACAAAATGTAGAGTACCAGCATTAGGCAGAGGTAGGAGACCACGTAAGTGAATTATAGAAAAGCGGAATTCAGTCTTTATACCCCATTTCTACCATAATGTTCCTTTACACCATCATGTTCTCACCACAGCCTGTCTTACAGATACACTGAATATTTCAGGAAGCTTTTTGGAGTAGATGTCCTATTTAAGACTTTTTTTTATTTGGATTGTGGGGTTTCTTGCATTTCCATGCTAGATGGCACGTCTCTTTAGTTACAGAAAATTTGTATATGGCAGCAATGGAAATTAATTTTGATTTGATGAGGGTAATTTTCTCTTTCAAAGGATAAGGAGTTTGTTTTTAGCTCTATCTGACATTGACTGGTGCCTTAAATTTGGGGGGAAATATATTTAATTTCATCCTCAGGTGAGCACTATTTGAAATAGGTCTCCAAGGGCACACTTCTCTAAGCAGGAAGTTTGGGGCTATCAATTTTAAAATGATGTTTACCTTAAAATCTGCTCAGAAGTTTGTGGTATTAAAATTTTTTGAGGAAGATAGGTTAATTAGGCACTTGGAGGTGCTAGGTGAGTTACAGAAAATGATGAAACCTCCTACTTTTGCTGTCCAGAGATGAAATTCATACACGTGTCGATATTTCAGTGTCAATATGTGTATCATAAATGCAAGAGACTATGCCCAGCTTGATAATTCTTTAAGAATGTGTCAGGAGAATGGTCTGAATCTGACAAGCATCTCAGCTGACCCACTTCAGACTACAGGTCTATGCTTCAGGTGTGCTTGGCTGCACCTCTGACTCCTCCCAGTCCCACAGTTTCAGTCTTAATTTAATTAATTAATTAATTTCCACTTTTAATTTCTCTTCTCCTCAAGTCCTTCTGCTTTAAAGATGTAAATGTCTTGCCCAGTGGACTAGTCAATGTGTTCTTTCTGTTGGATAGTAGTAGTTTGCTAGAAGTAATTTAATGGCTCTGCTTCATATCATAAGCTCTTTTGTTTCTCTCTCATAAGTATCTATGTCCATGCATGTTTCCTCACATGTGATTATCTTCTTTTCTTTCAAGTCTTTTTCTTCTCTACCATTTCCAACAAAGCAGGGGAAAAAAGTCAGTCTTAGAAGAAGGAGACCGTCAGAGAGTTATAAGCAGCTTTGCTTCCCGTGCTATTGAGGCTCACAAGCAATCTAATATCAATGGATCACTGAACAATAATCTCCCCAAGTCTTCGAGTAACATTACTTTTTTGTCTGATGAGAACCCATTAACTACTCAAAACCCATTATATGTGGAAGGTGTCACTCAGAGTCCTGCTGCTGCTGGGTTTCTCCGGAAAAGAAACGATACTCTAGACACTCTTTCTCCTTCAAGCCTAGTCTTGAGAGATGCCTCTCTGGGAGGCAGTCACCGTGCGTGGACGGTACCAGCTCACGTTACTAAGAGACGCACGCCTGGTTCTCCGAGTAGGCCAGTCATCATGGACCCCATTCAGTGGCAACAAGAGAGACTTAAAGCAGAGGACAAAGGAACTGAGAATCAGCATAGTGATGTTGATATTAGCAGTCCGCTTTTTCAAAAACTAAGTGGCCCCAAACTAACTGTAAAAGAGAAGGCAAGACAGTTTGAGCAGCAGGCTTTGCAGGAAATGAAGCAAGTGAAATCTCCTGATGTGAAATCCAGCCGATCACCAACGCACAGCATTTGTTTCCAAGAAGGAGAGAACGTGCTAGAGCAGTCTCCTAAAAGCGTGGTTGCTTCTCCTAAAAGTGTGGTTGCTTCTTCTTGCCTTCGCTCTTCTCCTCTGTCCTCTCCAACACCTTGTGCTGAAGTAGTTGAACCGGAGGCCTCTGCGGTCCCCTCTGTAATCATCACTCACCACGACTATGCTGAAGAACATTCTCCTCCACCAACTCGCAAACCAACTCCTCCATCTTTTAGGATAAAGAAAACGGTTTGCCAAAGCTGTCTAGCTCCTCAGACCAAAGAAGTTACAGAAAGCATTCCAGATCCACCTAAAACTCCCCCACCCCCACCTCCGCTGCTTCCACCTCCACTGCCACCGCCCCCTCCATCCCCTCCTCTATTGCCACCGCATCCTCCGCTTCCACCCACAGTTTCTCCTTCTTCTTCTTTGTCATCTTCTTCTTCTTCTTCATGTCCTCTTAGCACCCAGCACCTCTCCCCCGCCAAGCACTCAAAATCCCCTGCCAAACAGCCAGCTGTACCACCACCGGCCACAGTGCCAGAGCCTCCTCCCCGCAGGGAGCTGAAAGGTATTCTTAAAAACATTCAGAATTTAGCAGCAATCGAAAAGTCTGTGGCCAACATGTACAGCCAAATAGACAAAAACCACGTTCTGCCCAAGCACATTTCTAAGCTCAAACCAGTGGCAACACCAGAGCTGCCAACTCCAGAAGCTGCGGCTGAGCACAACCAGCAGAACGGCAGCTTGGGCTGTGTTGTGGAGGAGCTTGAGAAGCGCTTTCCCTCTCAGTCCACAGCACTGTGATGTGGACAGTTGGATGTTTTCTGCACGTGACGGATTGAGTGGGATAACTCTAATGCAGCACATGGTATCTGCCTCAGACTCTCTAGAAATTCAGACTTGTTTCCTTTCCCTGCTGTATATCATCACTGGTTCAGTCCTGACCCCAAATTGTCTTTCCTATTCACTCAGAGAGTTGTCATGTATAGTAATTCTACAAGTTGTTTTCTGAGAGCTGCGTCTTACTGTTCTGTGATGCTGGTCCTTAGTCTGTTTACCAAAACTTCTTGGGGAAGGCTGTCCCATTTTTACCCGAGGATCGGTCATAGACGGCAGAGGGCTCGACACTGCTCTATGTTAAGCAGCCTTCATTGGAGGTAATATCAGAGCAGAGCAATTTTTCTGCGGCTGTAATTGGAATCTCTTGCTTTCCCTGTAAAATGTATCACCTGGGAGGAATCTTACTGTCAAATATTGGATGGCAAAGCCAGCAAGTACTGGTAGTAAGCGGGCTCAGCAGTAGCGAGTCGGCATTATCACAGCGAGGCACCTTCCTGTGCCGCCGGGGATGCCGCTGATGCTGCGCTCTGCTCCGCTGGCATCGCTTCTTTACAGCTCCCCTTGGCATCACAACTCAGAGGAAGGGTTTTCTCTTGCTTTGTCAACAAACCCAACTGTCTTTCCTCCTGTTACCCGTGTGCTGCCTTCCATTGCATTGTTGTTTGTTTGGGTTTTTTTTTTTTTTTATATTGTATCTGCATGTTAAAAGTTTTTATTTTGTAAATTTCTTTCATGTACAAAACGTTTGCTTGGTTTTTATTTTGCATGTATATGTTGTTGGCATCTCTTCTTGCCACGCTAGCTTGCCACGAGCTTGACGCTTGAAACATCTTGTTTATCTTGCAATTGTAATAAAGTCACTCCAATTAGTGTCACCAAGTGAAGATTTTTCAAGTACTTGTAAAAATCCATGGAATATGGATTTACTTACTGGCTTTTTTGCTCACGGTCATCTAAATCAGACCTTTACATTAAATATGTCAGTTCGAGTAAATTAACTTGTCCTTTGAAAAAAAAAAAAAGGTAAGTAAAAGCAGTTTTGGCTTTTAAATGAACATTAGTTCAGTTCAATTGCAAGTTTCCTTTTAGTCTTTGGCCAAAATTCAAAATATTTGTGTTTAATATGACAATTTTTTTAAAACGTATTGGGAAAGGCAGATATTACATAATGAAGGAAAACTAGACCCCCAGTTCAGTTTCAAATGCTGTCATTCTGAGCAAAAAAGGTAATTAATCACTTATCAGACTCTTTAGAGTTACTCAGCATTTCCATGGTGCTTGGCTTTTTCTTTTTCTCTTTTGTTTCTTGGATTTTTTTTCAAATCTGCATTTAAGATATGTGTGGATGCTTCAGTTGGAAACTGCTGAAGATAGTTTTTCCTTCCTCGTCCCAGAGCCTAACTCCCTGATCTCCATCACACAAGTTTTGCTGACACATTTGAGTTTTTCCTTGCTTAAAACTCTTGTCAGAATAGACTGTAGTTCCAAAACGCATAGAGTAGCTAAACGTGTGTGATTATTGGGGAATGATTCTTGATCACAGCATTTTTGGCTGTGTAATTCATGAGACCCACATATGACACTAAATTCTCCAAGAGTGGCACTGCTGCAGCACAAGCAGCAAATTCTCAAAGTTCAACAGCTGTTAGGTAGAGAAACTTTTAAGATTTAAGATGCAGACTATTCCACACTAGTGAATGCTACCTAATTTTGCAGTGTGTCGTGTCACGCAGCAAAGCTGCGGGTGCTTAGTAACTCCCAGCATAAGCTCCAAAGGTTTTATTCAGCTACAATTGTTTGTGGCATTCCGAAAGCAGAAAGAATGGGCATTGCATGGGAGCTACTTTTTAAATATGGAGTTTCATCGGTCTCAGAAGACTCTGTGGATGTCGTCGTAATCAGCTTTTCGCTAATAAGGAACAGCTACTTTCTTAGTGTGGAAATCTTTATTGAGTTGGAAAGTTTACCAAACCTAGTTCATTTTGTCTGGAATTAATGCAGTCTTTGTTCTCCTGCTAGTTTGTTAAATAGCCTTTGTTGAAAAATCATTCTATTAGACCAGGAAATGATCTGTACCGATAGGATGTGGTTTTAACCTAACCTGGGAAAGTTCTGTCTCATTGGGATATCTGGGTGCTCCTGCAGTTCTGCAGCACTACAAAGTATCATAACCAATAATGGCTGGTAAGAAGTTGAGCATATAGAAGGTTATTAGGAAGAAGTTCTTTACTATAATGTTGGTAGAACACTGGAACAGGTTACCCAAGGAGGTGGTGGGAAGCCCCATCCCTGAAAACATTCCAGGTGGGGTTGGACAGGGCTCTGAGCAAGCTGCTCTAGTTGAAGCTGTCCCTACTCAGTGCAGGGGGTTTGGTCTAAATGAGCTTTAAAGGTGCCTTCCAGCACAAAGTGTTCTCTGATTCTATGATTATTGAGCCCTCTTTGGGTTGTCTGATTTGGTCAGTTAGGGTCAGATGTGACCCTGGGTTCTGCCTCTCATTCTTTCATTGTCGGCTTGACTGAGTTGAGTTCCAAGCAGGAGCTCAGGGGTCGTGTCAGTGGCAAACTTCTTGGCAAACCCGTTTGCAATGCTGCAGTCGAGCAGCAGCGTATCATCGCTCATCTCCCTTCCAGGTGATTTCTCCTCAGTTCCAGCAGGAAACCTCTGTTTTAAGAGTCAGGGCAAATTGCTTGAGCAGGTGCCTTCTCTGAGTAGTATTTGGGGTTTATGATGCTTTTGCTTTCAATGGGAAAACAGAAAGTATGAAATAGCAGATGCCTGCTGGGATGCCAGCAATTGGGGAAATTGCTGCTTTAGGCAAACCACGTTTCTCCCTTTCACCTATGTTGGCAATACAGACCTGTGAAAGGTTGGCACGTTTTGCACCTGTAAATTCTTTCTTGTTTTCTCTCCTACATTAAGCACCAGCAGCCTGTACTAGCTGTCATGTTATCCTACATCATCACGGGCTATGTCCTCGCTTCCCATTGCGCGCTGAAGGGTTCTCTCTGGCTGCAGTGAAGTCTGGCTGATAATGTTTATCCAGAAACAATTCCTCCCTCAGTGGAGAGCTTTGATTCCTTCCTGGAAATGAACTATGTTGTTTTGACCTTTGCCTTTTTGTCAGAATAGATCCTTGTGCTGTATTGAGTTAATGTGTGTTTTTTGTCTTTTGGGGGCTTTTTTGTCTTCTAATTGTGGCCACGCAGAACTATCAGAGTAGTATAAACATCTCTCAAAACACAAGGTGGTTCTACTTTTAGGAAAGTTTAATTCCAAATTTAATTAGAATTACTTGTATTATGCTTTTAATCTGCAATATAGCGACTACTCAAGAGCAGTTAAGATTAATGGGTTTACTTATCCTCTGTGCAACAAAAGACCTTCTGTATCTGAAGACTGTTGTAGGCGATATGGAAACTAAACACAGTGTTCCTCAAGTGGGCTTTGAAAAGCCACAGATCATCTTCTGAAGATAAATCTTCATTTCAGTTGTTCATTAGTTTCATATTACATGGGCAACAGCATTAATTTAATGCTGATAATCAATTCCATGTGATGAATATTAATAGAAAACTTTACAGATGGTGATATTAAAGAATGAAAAGGACTTTCACTCTGTTCTTTATTATTTACTCAAGTGTAATGCAAGATTTTCCATAGACTGCTGTCTGTGTACTAGGTTAAGCTCAACGTAATTTTGAGCATTTACCCTTTTCTTCTTTAAAAAAAAAAACAAAACAAAAAAATGCAGGCTTATCCTTAATAATAATGCTAAGACCTAAATTGCTGTTCCCTCATTTTGTCTAAACCATTTTAATTTTCTGGCACAAAGTGTGAAAATAGAGAACTTGATAGACATAAGTGCATTTGTCATGCTTGTGAATGGCTCTGAGAAAATGGAATTGAAACAACAAGAAGAAATTTTCAAGAGGATCAAAAGCGCAAAGCCTGTGGCAAAATAAATCATAGATAGCAAAAAATAATTTAACTCCCTCCTGCTGAGCAAATATTAGGAAATGTGTAATTTTAATAATAACGTTGTTACAAGAAATCAGTGATAAAAGCTTCAGGCCAATTTCTAGCAAGTCCTGAGTGGGTACAGAAAGTCCAGAAGCAGACGATGCTTAAAAGCATATTTGTGTAATAAGAGTCTCTCTGTAGATGGTGTCTGTAGGTCTGTGAAGCAACAGAGAGGGTGGCGGGGGCAGGACTCCTCTTACAGGAACACCCAAAAAGCCCAGCGCAGCATTTGCCCCCCGCCTTACCTTTGCTGAGTTTCACTGGGTGCACTGGCTCTCTGGCTTCTGGGGATTGGGGATTTCTTCTCATTCATTGCAACGTAAAGCAAGAAAAGATCCCAAAGATTCACTAGCCTTCTTCATGTGATGATTTCGTATGCCCAGCGCAAATCTAAAGAAAAACATATTTTGTACTCTAGATATGCATTTCTTTTCTTGCTAGTAATATTTCTAATTACATTATCTTTTCACCTCTCTCTGGAAAGAATTGCAATATGCACCTTTACATAGTCTCACAGAAGCGTACTAATTTTTTTTTTTCTTTCTCTGACTTCTAGGCGAGGATATGCACAGCAAGAGGTAAGGCTGTTCCCCTAATTACCTTTCAAACATTAATTACATCAACATACTCTCATACAACCTGTGTGGTGAAACTCATTGCTACCATGTGGCTTAGAGGCCAGAAATACAATGCAGTTCAAAAAGCTCACGAGGCATAGGTTCACTGGGGGCTAGTAGCCATCCTGACATGAACTTAATCTCCAGGCTAGGAGATTGCTGCTTGATAAACTGCTGAAAGCAGTTTCCCAGGGAATTCCCCCAATGCTCATTGTGTTTTCTTACCTCACACCTCATCATCTGTTGTTCTTGCAGTGTCTTTTCCTCCAGCAATGACTAGCACAGAGAGTTTCCTTCAAAAATCTCAATTAACTCATTTGATAATGGGAAAGTTCTCCAAAATACTTCCTGCTGCTTACTCAGCAGTGTTTTACAAATCTAAATTTGGCTGAAATAGTGCCACCAAGTTTTGGGAGGAGTGGGAGCACAATGGTACTGATTTTCCAGAGTAAATCCAATCCTTATTTACAAAACAGCAAGTGCTGTGCATCGGAAAAACTGGAGCTGCAGAGTAATTAACAACCTGAGTACCCAAGATGACCCGTGTTTAGCTATGAAGCCATATCATCCTGTTGGTCCTCTCCATGCAGCTTCCCGGGGTCTTTTCCCTCACTGGGTGCTGCATACAGAAAGCAAGCACACAGAAGTTGTAGAGAAAACAAGTGAGATAATCCTTGCTGTGAATTAGAGTATATTTGTGCTTGCAAGGTAGGTAGTGAAAAGCCACTGAAGGATATAAATACAGATAGAGAATTAAAGCGATGGTGTTGCAGCAAAAGCTTGACTAAGACATCAAATCCCATATTCAAATCACAAATTTTAATAGCTGAATCACAGACTTTACTACAGATGCCCATAGATTTCCTTTCAACCTGTTGTAGATAATTTTTTTTCTGACATTGCCTCCCCACTATCTCCAACATATGCCACATAATGCTTCTCCTGAGCTCTGAGAGAAGTTATTGAGTGAAATAACATAGGGAATCCCCACGTAAGCTGGGCATTTGTCTTTATACTAGGCAAAAGAAACTGTGGACACAAATAATCTGCAGTTTAATTGTTGCTGCCTAATTAACCCCTTTCCAATTTTCTTTTGTAGCAACAGCAGTTGCTGAGACCTTCTCTTCTCAGACCAGAGGTACCAGTATTTTTCATTTCTTAATTTTTCTATAACTTTTTAGATGGCGTTTACACAACGTCCTAATAAAAAAATGTCTCTTAGGTAATATTTTTCTCCCCTGACTCTCTTAGATGAAAAAGAAAGTCCTGACATCATTACCCCATTTATACTGTTTTAATTAAATACCTTAAATTTGCTCCATCTTGGTATTTTTCTCTTGAGCATCTTTCAGTTCTTCCCATGGACTTCATCACAGAGACTGAAAGCTTTGCGAGTTTCATGTCCAGATTCTCAGACAGAATAATTTCCTCGCTGTCTAGCTTCAATCTATTTTTGCAGATGTCAGTCAACTGACAACTGATTATTATGCCTAGAGATGAACTAAGTGGTTGACCTGACAAGGCGATGGAAGCAGTAGCACACTGACGTGAAGAAAAAAGGTCACTCTGGATTTTAAACGCAGAACTTTGTGCTTCAGATCTTTGAGGGCCTATATTGTTTCCAGAATAAGCAATAGAGCAAATGTGGCTTTTGCGAGATATTGCCATCAATGGTATTTATGTGGTACAGGCCAGAGATCATTTGTGCAGTCATTGTAAGTAAGTATGAGATGCTCTGACATAACTTTAAATTCACTGGGGAGGAGAAGAACCCCTAGGAAGCTGTGAGACAGGGGTGACAGGGAGACCTTCTTGCTCTTGACAACTCCCTGAAAGGAGGTTGGAGCCAGGTGGGGTTGGTCTCTTCTCCCAAGGAACAAGCAACGGGACAAGAGGAAATGGCCTCAAGTTGTGCCAGAGGAGGTTTAGGCTGGACATAAGGAAAAATGTCTTCCCCAAAAGGGTTGTCAAGGCCTGGCCTAGGCTGCCCAGTGCAGTGGTGGAGTCCCTGTCCTTGGAGGGATTGGTGTGGTGCTGAGGGACATGGTTTGATGGTGACCTGGAAGTGCTGGGTTAATTGTTGGACTCGATGATCTTAAAGGTCTCTTCCAAGCAAAATGATTCTGTGACCTGCAGTCCCCTGCCAGAACCCAGGCCCTGGTGCTCTTTGTTGATGGTGGAGTTCAGAGATGTTCCACAGAGCAGCCTGATACCACACAGTGTGTAAACAGAGGTCAAGATCACACTGGTGCTATTGTAGGACACAGACCAGTACTTAGCTCAGTCCTGCGCTGCTTGTGATTGTTGATGGGGGAGAAAACATTTTTAAAAAGAGATTTGATTAACTGTAAGTAAATTAGCCCTAATCTTCCAACACAGCCTTCTCCTTTGAGAGGCTCAAGTTGTCAGTGTTCCTCACACTTTTTTCATTTAACTCTTTTGCACTTTAATATACTGCTCTTTGCCCCTTTTTCATCAGTCATGACTGTGTATAACTGTTCGCATTCAATCAGTGTTTCTGTTTTGGCAGGAGTTAAGTATGGAGTCTGGAATTGATCCAGGGCAAGAATACTATGGGCAAGATTACTACAGTTATGAGCATGGGTATTTTTTCATTTTTTCTATCTATTTGTGGAAATGCTGCTTTTCAGGTTGGTGATATTTATTATTGCAGCATCTAATCTGGAGGCTTCCCTTCACCTCAGGATGACTTTAATCTTTGTGTCCACGAAGGCATGCGCTGACAACAAAAGTCTTTGTGAAAGTTCAGGGGTTGTTGTATAACTCCCTGCTTCTTTAGGAACCTGATTATGATGGCTGCAGAGTGTATACCCCATTTGTCATGCTGCTTTTATATTCACTTTTTTTATTTGCCTATTTCTGCTATCTTGGAAACTAATTGCCATCATTTTGTGGTTCACCAGCCTGAGTTCAGTGACTGATGCTGGCTGGGAACTGTAAGCAGGAAGTGTCTGGTCTTTTACATTTACCTAGAAGAAACTTCACTCTCCCTTGTTCTGATAATGCCCATCTGACTGCTGGCAGTTCAGGGGTTTTTGTGGTTCTCACAGGCTTGCAGGGATTCTCCACAACTGATCCCAAGGAACCTCTTTCATTCTCTCCATAGGCAAAAAGCCTCATAAAGTTCAACAAGGGCAAGTGTAGGGTTCCACACCTGGGGAGGAATAACCCCCTGCACCAGTACAGGTGAGGGGTTGACCTGCTCAAAAGCAGCTCCGCAGAGAAGGACCTGGGAGTTCCAGTGGACATCAAGTTCCCCATAAGCCAGAAAAGCGCTCTTGTGTCCAAGAAGGCCAGTGGCGTCCAGGGATGCAGTAAGAAGAGTATGTCCAGCAGATCGAGGGAGGTTCTCCTCCCCCTCTACTCTGCCCTAGGGAGACCACTTCTGGAGTACTATGTCTAATTCTGGGCTCCCCAGTTCAGGAGAGACAAGGAACTACTGGAGAGAGTCCAGCAGAGTCTACGAAGATGCTAAGGGGACTGGAGCATCTCTGTGCCAAGGAAAGGCTTAGAGCCCTGGGGCTGTTTAGCCTGGAGAAGATTCAGAGGGTATCCGATCAATATCTGAAGGCCAGGGGTCAAGAGGATAGGGCCAGACCCCTCTTAGTGGTGTCCAGTGACAGGACAAGGGGCAACAGGCACAAACTGGAACCTGTGAGGTTCCATCTGAACAGGAAGAAAAAATTCTTTCCTGTGAGGTTGCCAGAGCCTGGCTCAGGCGGCCCAGAGAGGTTGTGGAGTGTCCTTCTCTGAAGAGAATCTGAACCCACCTGGACAAAGTAATCCTGGGCCCCCTGCTGTGGGTGGCCCTGCTGGAGCAGGAGGGTTGACGAGATCATCTCCAGAGGTCCCTTTCAACACCCACTATGCTGGGACTCTATGATTCCCTAATTATAAAAAAAAAGATCCCCCCCCCAGATCAGGTAAAGAGGAACCTGAAAAGAAGGTCATTGCTCTTGGGGGATTCTTGACTGATCCCAGAGACCTCAAAGTTAGAGCTGTCCTCCAGTTGTAACGGGCTTACCTTGCAGCCAGGAAGAGATTTGAGATTTTGTTACCTCTAAGGAAATATGAATAATAGTCTTCTCAAAGGTAGAGAGAAAAGAGAGCAAAGACATTCTTGTCCTTTTGAGGTGTGAGCATGTGTGTTTGTGGCTGTGTGTGGAGACCCATGGGAACAGGTTGGTGTGCATTTTGAAGAAATGATGGTGTTTTTGCCAGGTACGAACTGCCTCAGTACGGGAGCCGCCGCCGATTGCTGTCTCCTTCGGGGATGTACGATGAGTATGGGGAAGTCATGGTGGAGAATGATGGTGGTGGCTACTACTATAGCCCGCATGGATCAACAGCAGATGAGGTAAGTGTCTCTGGTGTGTTGCTTCTGTCAAACGTCTTCGGTAATTGTTTAGAGTATTCTGTTCGGTATGGACCAAATAAGTGGCTCTTCGAAGGCTAATTGTCGTTTGCCCTTCTGATGACCAGTAAAGTCTGTGTCAGCACCTCTTTCTAGAAATAAAAAGGAATTGCAAAGTTTCTTTTAATATCCATGTCTATTTTTCCCTCAGTGTAGATTTCTAGTTCAAAGAAACATCCACATAGCCATAGGTAATTCCGTTTTATATCGTTAACCAAATGGGATATTACTAATAGTCAGACTATAACTGGTGATTTTCTGCTGAGAAAAGCCATCCCCTAAACTCATTTATTATAAAGTTCGCAACTGAATGTAAAGAAGTTTTTAAATGTCCATGGCAGACAGAAGAAAGTTGACTTAAATGTCCCTTTTTTTTAAAATCTAATTTTCAGTAATACTAAAGTCTTAATCCCTAACGTGGGTTTTAATTAAATGAGAAGAGGTAACGTTTCTAAGCTTTGTTGCAGAGTAAGGTAGTTGTTAGAACTAACACTTTCCCCATAACTTTAGTAAAAAGCTTTTCTAAAAAAGGTAAGTTTTGGTGCTGGGAAAAAAATGTTGCTTTTGTTTACTGACTTACATTAGGGAGTGAGTTTTCACAATAACTATCTTTCAAATTGTAATTGAGTTCCATTTTCATAATTTGCAGGGGATGAGTCAAGGCAGAGGTCTTCCAAGCAGAGGTATAAGCCAGAGAGCAGGGGCTCAAATAGAAGGTAGACCATTAGATGGTGGGATGGATCTAAGACATGGTTCTGGAAGAGCATATAGGACCGGTCAGGGTAAAAGGAAACTAAAAGCAGTGATGCATTTGAGTCGCCTAGCAGTCAGTGCTCGCAAACCAGTAGGAAGATCTGAGTCTGCTCGTTCTCCATGGAAGAAAGCAAAGATATTCCCAATGATTCTTCAGAAAGTGAAAGGCAGTAGGAAAGACTCCAGTTATGCCAAGTTGATGTCAGCTCGCCAGGTAGATGATGGGAAAAGCATGATTATCAGGGGAAGTTACTTCCAGAAAACAACAGATGACAGACCTTCAATGAGAAAACTAAATCATGTGTTAAAACGCATTAGTGTCTCCAGAAAATTTCAAGAGCCTACTGGCAAAGATTCAGCACATGCAAGAGGAGAAGGAGAGGAAGAATATGAAAGAGATGAAACAAAATCAGGAGTTTCAATAAACATCACAGCAGAGAGTGAACATGAGGAAAGTGATTATGAGAAGAAGAAAAGGAGAAGAAAATACACTTCAGATGAGTCATCCTTGAAGAGTAGTAGCTCTGGCTCAGAGTCAGAAGACAAAGACTACTTGAAGGTAACTCTGGACCAAGATGAAGCCACTGAAAGTACTGTGGACTCAGATGAAGACACTGGGCATGATTTTGGGGATTCTGATGATGACTCTGGATCCAGCTCTAGCAGTGAATCAGAGGAGGACTCCTCTGAAGAGGATGATGATGAGGAAGACTCTGACAGTGATGAAGATGGTAGCCTGTCAAAGAGCTCATCCACACAAAGTTCGTACAGCAAATCAGGTACTAGTGAGTCCAGCAGCAGAAGAAGCAGTGAGAAGTCCAGTATAAAAAGCAGGGGAGGTAGCTCTCACAGCAGGGCAAGGCGATCCAGCCAAAAGTCAAATACTAGCTCTAATGCATCAGGTAGCGACAGGGACACGAGCTACAGAAGAACTTCAGGATCCAGCTGTAAGAGCAAAACGTCCTCCGCCAGCCTTGAAATAGAAGATACAATAGAAGAGGTGTCAGAAGAAGATGAAGAAGCAGATGTGGAGCAAGCCAGCACAAGCCCTGATGATACAGGTAACTCAAGTAAGGCAGTTTCTGAAGCATCTGCCAATGCAAAAACTGCTGCTGCTGCAGAAGACAAGAGAGGAAAATCAGCTGTTAATGGTGAGAATAGCATGGATGAAAGCACAGAAGAGGTCGACACAGATGCTAGTGACAGGGATGAAGCGATCAGTAAGAATGAGTCTTCTTGCCTAGAAAGTGACATCAGTGCTACTTCCAAAGGGACAAAAAGCACACCAACTTCTGGTGAAACCGCTACTTCCCCTGATACTGAGAATCAAAGTTCTAGCACCAGTGTGAGGAGAAAGAAAACAAGAAAAAAGACATCCCAGAAAAACAGTCAGTCTCTGTCAGATGAGACCCTGGATTCTGCTGTTACAGAGTCAGAGATTACTGGAGATTCTACATCCTTTTGAAAGAAGCAACAGTGGGTGGACATTTGGCAGTAAGGAGTGACCTTGTTTGCTGTGCCTTCTGTGTGGTCTTTCCTAAGCTAGAGACAGCCAAAAAGAACATGTCCTGAGCTTATTGCTTCAGCATTTGAACCCTCATCCTGGTTTGAGTTAGAGCCAAACTAATTCTGTTCACTGATTTTACTCAGTCTCTTCTAACTAACTGGGCTTTCTGTAGTTAACAGAGTCTGTCATTGGTCTAGTGGCCGACCCAGCCCTGAACCTTGACAACCCTATATGCTGTCTTAAGGATAGAACTATAGAAAACCAGACTAATTCCTCACTTAGCAGTGGATATAGAAAGATTAATTTTCATTGAGCAATGGCAGGAAAGAGAACAAGAACTTCCTTTTCTTTGCTAATTTCTGTAATGTAGTTAAAGAGTCGTTGTGTTGATTCTTGGGATTAACCCTTGTTGCATTCCGCACATCGTGAAGCACGGTAATGTTGTGTTCTGCGTTAGCTGTGCATTTGATAGCTAGATGAACCTGCTGGCACAATCCTGTTAAGGGCCCTGTGTTCATGCATGCTACATCTGTCACAAAACAGAGGAAGGAAAAAGGGCAAAACATGGAATTCAGTAAGAACAGGAATGATGATGAGTTTGAAAATGCTTAGAAGCCATACATGGCTTCACCTTATGTTCCCCTACTGTACAACATCAGGCAGTGTTCAAAGGAGTTCTCTGCTGTAAACGTTAGCTCTACTTGCAGGGAGGACAACTGAAATCATAGCTAAGCAGTACTCCCAAAACTGCAGAATATTACTAGCAGGATTGGGATTAAACTGTTTCTGGATCCTAGGATTCAGGTTTCAGGTACCAGTGATGTACAAGACAGGGATACAGAGGTAAGTGAGCTTGTTCAGAAAAGGAAATGGAGTACATCTGCCAACTTCTGCCCTTGCCACCTAGCAGCATCATGATTTTACTGTGATTTTTTTAAACACCTGTTTAAAAATCTGAGGTGCTTAACAGCAAAGTATTTCTGAAGGTGGCTGTCACCTATGTCCTACATTTTGGTATCTGACTTTTGAAATTCAATAACCTGTTGATAAGCAAATTCACTATCTGATTCGGTAGAGAAATCTTGTAGCACATTAGCACATTTCTGCTCAGAATGAGCAAGATTATGTCAGAGAGACTTCTGTTATTGGCAGCACAAACAGCCTTTGTGTTTTCATAGAAGAGGCAACCTCTGCATGATGTCCCTCCTCACAGAGGTCCTCTCTGTGCTTTACCTACCTTGTATCAAAAGCTACAGAGCTGTTTCTCGACCACTAGATTTATCCAGATAAGCCATAAGAAGTCTAAATAAAATCAAAGCTTTGAGCCAGTGAATACTTTAGAGCTATATATAGCACAGAGTTGTAGCTGCATGCAGTGTTTTAACATAAATCCCATTTAATCTAGTCAGTCTTTTTCATCCACTTGAATATGCCCATGTGAAGAAAATTATGTGTCTATCGGGAGCAAAAGGACAGGCATCTGAGTAACTTGTACAAGCTGTAACTTCTCCAAAGTTCAAGAATAATCACCACCCATCTGTACCTTGCATGATTTTCTTTCTCTAAAAAAACTGTCTTTTCCTGTGTGCATGTGCATATGTATTGCAGTGGGATTTAACTTTGGTGGTATCTACGGCCTTAGTGAAATAATAGTGTTTTCATGATTAATTTTAATTTCCAACTGAAACGATTCTATGATTCTGCATGAGCCTCTAGATAAAAGACAAGTAACAGATAGAAAACGAGCAGGAAAATGTAAGAAATAGCATTGAGATTTAACAACACTTCTATTTATTGCCAAATAGTGGGCCAGAAAGAAAAGGATCAAGTTGATAGTGGACCCCGAGTATGAGACCAGCTCGACTGGAGAAGACAGTGCTCCCGATTCCAGCCAGAGGAACCGTCTTAATAACCCGAATATCCAGAACAACATCAACGGTAACATTTACATCGCACAGAATGGCTCTGTTGTCAGAACCCGTCGTGTTTGCCTTGGTAATAATTTAAAAGTCACATCTCCAGTGAGGCTGGGGAAACAATTCAAGAAACTGGACAAGCTTGCGGTGACACACGAGGAGAGTGTCCCACTGAACACGTTGTCAAAGGGACCATCTTCTAATGATAAAATGAACACAAGACCTTGCAGTGTCTCATTTGCTTCCTCGACTCTAGGGGCCGACAATATAGTCACAAAGCCGGGGGGCTCCAGAATGAAAAGCACAGAAGAGCATGAATCAGTGGTCAACAGTGAGGACGTCAAAGAGCCCTTGGAGTCACACAGTGAACACACACAGTCAGACGAAGAGGAGCTCTGGATGGGTCCTTGGAACAACCTTCACATACCAATGACAAAACTGTGATTTATTTTTTTTTCCTTTTGATTTTTTTTTTTTATTTTTATTTCAGTTTATAATAAACTGTGCTTTTTATTGTCACTGAGGAAAAAGTATGAAATTTGTATTGTGCACATACGTTGTATACTACAAACGACACGCTTTAAAGTCTAAAAACAAAATTTGCACTCACATTTGTACCAATTAATTGTCCTCCCCAACAACTATTTTGACAGGCTCCCATTTCACTAAACAGTACTTTGTTTAAATTAATTAGGGTTTTTTTTGATCTTGATTTATTGTTTAATAAACAGTAAACTACTAATAAATGCACAGTAGCATTTGGTTAACTGAATTTCAGACAGTTCTATACATGCCTAGCTTGTTTTTCTGTATGGTATTTGTGACTACTGTTCAGACTGGGAAAATGTCTATTTATGTTCAAGATTTATATCCAGAGCTCTTGATTCTGAACTCAGAGTAATAAATTAAAAATAAATCCATGAAAGTCAATGGAGCAAATCCTTGGCTGGCTTAAATTCGAGTAACAATCCCAAAGTCAATAGCGACAGATCCTGCAAACAGAGGATCTCGCTCAACACCCTGCTGGCAAACTGACCTAAGAGTGGAATCAGAGTTTATATGAGCATAGCACCGTTACATAGAGAAGTGGAATAGAAGATGAAACCAGATAAAAATTGCAAAGAGGAAGGAAATGTGTAGCAATTAATCTTATTCAGAGTTACCTGGCTGTGGTTTGTTCATTTTCTTTTGTAAATTAGCTCATTCCAATTTTCTTCTCTAGTCAATTTTTCATCTTTTCATCTATCCCCATGTCAGTTCTGGTTTCTTCTTTATACGGTCTTTAGCTCCAGTTTTTACGCTCCATCAATAATTGTCATTGGATGGCTATATTCCTCCGAAATAAACCAGGATGATACACGAGGCCGTGTGATAGAAACAGGCATTAAAGAGTAATTAATAGGAAGGGGATGGATACATTTTCAAGCCCAGCTAGCTGTTGGGTTAAATGGTACAATCCCCATTCCACTCCAACAGTGTTGAATATAAACCTGCTGAAAAGACAAATGGATCACGGTGGAGAGGATGAGAAGTGAATATTTTACGAGGCTAATATGCATAAACAGATCTGTGAAGGGCAAAGGGTGTCAGAACACCCACAGAGAATTGTTTCAGAAACTTGAAGGAAGCATTGCTAGTAAAATACACGACTTAAGTTTTGGCACCTGCTGGTAATTTCTACTGGTACCTCAAAGGAGTGTGTGCGCGTTGCGTTACAACCTGAATAAGGAGTTGAGAAGAGCTGCTGTTCATCGTCACCAGTAACATTTGCAATACAGAGCAAAGTGTTTTTCTCCAGCGTGAGAAAAGAAGATACATATTGACGTGAAAAAAAAATGTCCTGCTGTATTATGCAAACTTCTTTTTCAGGATAAGATCAGACTGGTTGTGAGAACAATATGGACACCCCTCAAAAGACAGGAGAAGTCACCAGATAAATGCATGCCACGAGTAAGGAACTGATTGGCATTGTCATTCTTCCCCCTGCTTCTGTAGTTGAAGTTTCCCCACGAGATCTGGATGATGATGGTGGTTGGTTCTGCCCTGGCAGTCAATGGACTCGTGCTACTGTGGTTGCGCTTGTTTTCCCCTCGCGCAAGTTCTCCTCCACAAGATTCCTCTTAACATTTGTCTTCAGAAGCTGTCCGCGTGTAAATGTGACATTTCTGTCAAATACCTCTTTTCACGCTGAGGTTTCCGACCAAATATTTTGAGAGATGGTGCTTGTTTTTAGGCATGAGAAATGCAACGTGGCCTACCACACAAGGGTAAAAACCAAACAGACCAGCTATTTCTTGGGCCTCACTCTTTTTATCTTGGCATATTTGCACTTTGGTACCTAACAAAAATAGCTAGAGTCTGAACATACAGATAAGAATAATGGAAGAAAAGAAAAAAAAAAATTCTATTCTTTGAAATAACTAGTAAAATGTTATATTTTAATCCTGTTTAAATACTGTTGTTATTTCACTACATTTTTATTGCAAGCTCTGTCAGTTTGGCTCTCACTGAATACTTTAGTAAGGTCATACGCTTTTAGAGGAACGTTTTCTCCCAGCTACTCTTCAGTTTTCTGAGGGAGGGAAAAAAAAAATAGTTTCTTTTTCTAGACACTAGCAGCTTTACCAGCTTTAGCCCTGTGAAGAATTGTAAGGTCCAACACTGGCAGTGGTCAGTAGTGCTGTGCATGCCTACCAAAGGCAAAACTAATATTGACCTACCAAAGATCAATACTGTCTCCTTTGTGTTACCCAAGTGCTCAGAACTTTCCCCACAATGCAAAAACAATAAGAAATTTAACTTTTTTCAGCAATGGGTAGCGTTTATCTAAAATCTAGTTCAATTATGGCTAAACTGGTAGTGATTTTAATCTTGAGTACTGATGGCAAAGAGGAAAATCCTTCATGGATGCAGAAGGTTTGGGGGGCTAATTTTTTTTTTTCTGTAGATGTAAGACTGTAAATCAATACAGAATTCAAATATTATATTCTGGGGATGCCATACTGTAATTTAATATAGATTTTAAACTGCAGGCAAGCAGTGGGTGCCAGAACTGAGAGACTGATACAGTAAAACAAAGTCACTTCTATTTTTCCTTTGGGAAGTGAGGTATTAGCATGGCTTTGGTGGATACACTAAGTAGAATAACATCTCTGCATCTTGGGATATCATTTACAGCTCTTTAACCGCTGAAATTTGTAACGCTGATGCAAGGCATGAGCGTTTTCCCCTGGGTGGCAGAACAACTCACTGACTGACCGCTCAAGGTGATAATCATTGCTCCCGATGCTGATTTAATCTGTACACTCTTGCAAACAGAGGCACTGGTAGTTCTGTGGCTCAGTGCGGCGGCTGCGACATCTTCAGTATAAGCAAGTTTCAAATGACCGACTGCGAGGCTGTAAAAGGGCAGCATGATGACCACTATGAGCCAGAAAAAGGAATGTCAGGAGAAAAACGCAAACTTTTTTCTTCTCCTTCTTTAAGAATGTATTATTATGAGCGAGGCTGTAAAGAAGGCTCCCCAGATCTATGGAGGACCTGTTAGGAAATGTAAAATATTTATGCATAGATGGTAGGTAGTCCTTGCCTCCAGGATTTGCCAGAGTTGTTGTGGGGGAAAGGACAGTGCCATCGTGGTGGGTCTGTCTTGGTGCTTTCTGCTGGCAGAGGGATTTCACAGCACAATTACTCAACATCCCCCTGTACCCCAGGGTTGGATTCTTGAGTGGCTATGGAACTGGAGAACTTTGCATAGTCAGCAAAATGGAAAAGAGATTGGAAAAAATATTATCAATTTTTGGCAATCTCTGACACCAATTTCGGCCTACACAGTAGCAAAACGCATAGTGGGAATGGGGGTGTTCTGGGCCAATCACAACCACAAAAGTCTTTAAAATGTGTCACAACCATGGTGGTTCTGGTTTCTCCTGGTGGCTTCTGTGTGGTGATCTCAGTGGTTGGGAAGTGGCTTCTCCTTTTTATACATCTGTTTGCTTCTAGCAAATGTCAGTTGTAACTCAAAACTTTACAATTAGGTATAGTTTGGTGTTCAAGACCAGGTTGGATGGGGTTCTGAACAACCTGGTGTAGTGGGAGGTATCCCTGCCCATAGCAGGGGGCTTGGAACTAAATGATCTTTAAAGTCCCTTCCAACCCAAACTATTCTATGATTCTTTGATTTTAAAGCTGGTGGATGGTGATAAATGCTTCTTACCTTGTACAATTTGTAACTGTGCTACAGATAGGGGTGCTTCATCTGAATGCTTTCTCATCAAGCCTTGGTTGATGGCCGTGCAAAGATGCACAGTGAGTCAGAAACAAGAAGGGCAGCAGCTTTATCCTGCTCAGCACGCACTTGCTGAGCCTTCAAATGCTGCATGCAGAAGTGGTAACTTTAAGTTATCAACTGTCTCGTTGTTCATGGTCTGAGAAAGACTTGCATTTATTACAACGTATTGATAAACCACAAGGTTTGATAAACCCGAAGAATGGTGCAGTTTATAGAATGAATCTTGAAGGCAGCTGGTTCTCCAAAGCCCATTAGGTGAGTACTGAGGAATATTACCTTTCTTTTCTTCATTATTGGAAGAAGTGAGTTGCAGTCATTTCACCATTTGGACTAGGAGCACTAAGCCCAGCTGATCAAATGAGAAAGCTGTAGCACAGACCTGGATCAATAGCATAGCAACAACACGAGTAGAATCAGGTAATTCACTCATAGCGTAGCAAAATCAAAGCTCTCAGGGTGGCACCAGCCCAGACACGATTTATCTTTTTTGGCACTGCTGGCTGCTTTTTACCAATGCATGATAAAATGTTGTTCCTTTCCCCAGCCTGGCAAGCTGTTTGCACATCGTTAAGCACCAGCCATACGCAATGCTGCCATGATACCCAGAAGAAGCTGCTGCATTCCGAGGTGTGTTTGTTATCCCCATATGGATGCCACAGAAAGCTACAGGTGTCTGTGGTGCTCAGGAACTGCTGTTGTTAGGCTCTGTCCAAGCAGGCAGAAAGGGGTGAGCAGGAGTGGGGAGCCTGTCCTGGAGTTCCAAAGGGGATACAAGCTCCCAGTGTGGAGAGAGCTACTTGGAAATCCTAAGTGGTTCTAGCACGAGGAGGCTTAATTTGTGTGCTCTCAACCTGGCCAGGAGCAGCAGCTTCCACCCAGAGCTGGAGAAACCACACAGATCTGCTTGGGCAGCAAATCCACTAGTGCAGAAGCATGGAGACCCTTGGAGTTGCCATACTTTGGAGATTTTATCCAGTATTGGGCTTTCAGGAGGTCCAGTTGAAACCCCAGCTCTGGACAGGCTGACCTGGCTTGGAGCAGGTAAGTTGTTTGTGGAATATTCAGAAGTGTATTTGGGGAAAGGACGGTGTCTGTACAGTGGCTCTTTTGCAGTTCCTGAAAAAGCAAGGCCTTGTGTCAGACTGTTAAAAAATCCTCTTCACCCTCAAAGCTCTGCTGAAATGACTAAAGAATAGAAAACATCATCACCTTCTTAAGGCAACAAAGGTAAAATCCTGGAAACGGTCCAGGTGAGGTTGTCTGGGGCTCTGAGCAACCTGCTCTAGTTGCAAATGACCCTGCTCCCTGCAGAGGAGTGGACTAGATGACCTTTAAATGTCCCTTCTAACCCAAACCAGTCTGTGATTCTATGAAAATTTGCTTTTTTTAGTGCATACCACTCAAGACTTCATTCTCCTCTCTCAGAAGACTATGGCTGTGGTACCTGGCAAAGTCAGCTGTGAGGGCAGATATGGGGCTTATCTCACTGCAGCAGTTCACATAAACTTTGCAAGTGCCTGTTCCCAGGAGAGCTGTTTCTGGCAGCTCAGCAAGTGCTGCAGAAATCCAGTCAGGGGGTTTGGGGGAAATTTTTGGGGGGTTGGGGACAGGATGCTTATGGGGAAGGGCAGCTTTGGTGCAGAACTGAATGTTGCGTTACACTGGAGGGAGGTTTAGTTTTGTTTCAAGAGTTTAGGAAGAATATCAGCTTTTATATTGACCCTGAAGCCATGTTGCACATCAGTGTTGCGAAGGTTGACGGTGGCTCACTGGTGACATCCATCGTTGGTTCTTCTCAGCAGTTAGATTTGTAGTATATGTGTTCATCATCTCTCTGGCTGCCCGTAGATTGTCTGTTGTCTTTTGAGGCCTATAAACAAGGCAAGTTGCCACTTCAGAGGGCAGTGGTCTACTAATTGCCCCCCATGTATCTCGTAGAAGTGGTTGCTGTAACCTACCACCGGCCCTGTGGGTTGGAGCTGATGGTGTTTGATTTGTGCGAGAGCCAAGACCGACCTCTAAGAGGTCCTGTGTGTTGTGTGATGCCCTCCTGTTTAGCAGACTGAGCCTTTTCTGGGGAGCTACAGGCCACTGATGTGTGACGTGATAGGATCAGTTGTTCCCAGCCACAACTTGGCACAGGGTCATTGGTTTTGTGAGAAAAAGTGGCAAAACCAAAGTGTTCGGTGCTGCTGTGGTTCAGCTGCTGCCCACCAAGGTAACACTGTGGATTCTCCGCAATGCTTGTGTTGAAGGCCAACAGGAGAGTTTAGAGAAACTCCACTTGCCATGTTTAATTTTAGTATCTAAGAAAGAATTTCTTATTTCCTCGATTAAGGTCACCAAGGGAAATTGTATTAAAGTCATTATTTAATCTGATTAATTTTTCACAGGTAGAAAGATTATTATTTTTTAACGTATTACCTTGTAGAAATTAGACCTAGGCAACATCTCTCTAACAGCATTCACCAAGAGCCATTTTATTCTAACTTGTTATTGCAGAAATGCTGGTAAGAGGCTGTTTTAATGAAAAAGGAAAGTGCAATTTTTAAATATATAAAATATTAAGCAGGGGCTGCCCTGATTTAGTGTTACAGGAAGCTGCCACAGCATGCTAGTCCTAGGAAAAGGGGGTAAACAAAATGGTGCTGATTGATCATCACTGTTTAAATGAGGAACACAAAGTATAAGAATGCAGTAAACTGCAAAACTTAATACCATCATCAAGCCAAGTGAGGATAGTAAATATTTGTCTCTCCCATCCGTTTGATTTCCTGATCCATGTTTTTCCCTTGCAGACTGAAGAATCTGCATAGTTACACTATCAACATAGACAAGTAAGTATAAGGATATGAATGCTGAGCAGACATCAGGGCACCAAGTAGCCTGTAGACACCTTGAAAGATCTTTGTGATGTGGTGAAACCCCGGTGGTGGATCGTTAAGGCCAAGTTGGTCCAAAGAACAGGAAGGGAACAGAAGTTGTCACTGCTCCCAGATTTCACTTTCAGAAGCTACACCTGGCTCAGCCACTGGCTCCTTCATTTGCTTGAGAAAGGTGAGCAGGGGCAGGAGAGACGCTGCACAGCACCTGGAGAGGTACCCAGCCTGGCACAGCCACACCAGGCACTGCACTGCACAGGATAATTATCCTGCCAAGGTGACAAATTACAGTCCCTTTTTTCCTGGACTTAGAGAACAGCCATGCCCTTGTTTGCTTGGAGGGGATTTGCTCTTTTTGTGCACATACGCATGTGTATCTCTACACACACCCACCTGCCCATCATCCTTCTCCATCTGTAAATGTGTAGCTATGACATAGACTATTAGATAAAACAGATCATGAAATGTAGAATAGTTATGATTTGAAGAGACCTTTCAGATCATCAAGTCCAACTGTTAACCCAGCACTGCCAAGTCACCACTAAACCATGTCCCTCAGCACCACATCCATACAGCTTTGAAACCCCTCCAGGGATGGGGACTCCACCACTGCCCTTGAACATCCCTTCTGGGGAAGACATTTTTCCTAAACCTCCCCTGGCACAACTTGATGCCATTTCCTCTTGTCCTAGTGGTTGTTCACTGGGAGAAGAGACTGACCCCACCTGGCTCCAGCCTCCTTTCAGGGAATTGTCAAGAGTGAGAAGGTCTCCCCTGAGCCTTCTTTTCTACGGGCTCAACAACCCCCAGTCCCTCAGCTACTCCTCACAAGACTTGTCCTCTAGACCTTTCCCCAGCTTTGTTGCCCTTCTCTGGCCATGTTCAAGCCCCTCAATGTCCTTCTTGGCATGAGGTGCCCAAAACTGAACCTGGGATTCGAGGTGTAGCCTCACCAGTGCTGAGTACAGGGGGACAGTTCTTCCTGTAAGCTAATGTCTAAGGAGAGACTACTGTAAATGAAAGATGGAAGTTCTGGTTAAAAAATTAACTATATCTTCAGGGTGGCAGGAAGGAGGAGAGAAATGATGAAATGTGTAACACTCATGATCACTATGCAATACTGTGACAGCCAGACCCTGGCAGGTCCCAGAGCGGGGCCACGTGGCTGCAGCACTGGGTGCGTGCTGGGAGGACTTTGCTGCAGTGCCAGCGCTTAGGGGCAGGGCAGCACCTTTCCCCTGTGGACTCACATCGTGGTTGTGGCAGAAACATAGACCTACAGGCATGAGGTGTAGCTTCTGTTGAAGCAGGAGCACATTTCTTGTGCTGCTGTGAAGGTAATGCACCTAAATAGCTTCTGCCAGATGAGTTTGGGTGAGCAGGAGGCAAAGTGCTCAGCTACAGTCTCCACAAAGGCACCTTTTCCTGATCTACAGCTCACTTGTAAAAAAAAAAAAAAATTTAAATAGCGAGGGGAGTATGGTGTTGGTGCTTAAGGCCTGGGGGAGTTAGCCACATAATGTTGCAGATAGACCAACCTTAAGTCCTTGAGGAAGCTTCTTGCTTTGGACAAAAGAAAAAAAAAAAAAGGTGTTCATTTGCTGATTAAAATCAAGCCATGTCCTGGAATTATATAAACTTCCATCAAGGAAGTGCATATCCTCATATCAGAGGATGTTTGGTGGGCATGTGCTGGGATTTTGTGCTGGTAGCGCACTATAGTAGTTGAGGACCAAGCTGGTTGCGTGCATCTAGCCAGGGTCGCTGCCCAAGGACAACTTGCTCATTGGGCTTTAGTCCTGGTTTCACTGCAAGTCCCTAGGAATGCACTGGTTCCAGGACATTGGCACCCTCTATTCCCATCCTTCAGATCTCCTCCAAACATCACACCTTCTTTCTCTTACTAACGGATCTTTTTTCTTCTTCTTCGTTTCTTTTTTTTTTTTTTTTTTTTTTTTTGGTCTTTTTTTGCATCCTTTGTATAGGAGATCTCTGATACCTGTTGAGCAGCTGCATTGTTTGCATTGTACATCTATGTATGGATGTGTAGGAAGATGAAAGGCTGGCTTCATCAGTCTTGAGCTATTGGAGGTTAACAAGAAAACATCACCAATACTTGAGGTTTGATCTTTTCTGCCAGAGTCAATTAGGGGCAGGCTGTTCAAGCAATAAAGTCGTTGACATGCAGTAGATGCCGTAGCACTGCAATTTCTGAGCATGACTTGAGGTTCATATCAGAGACTATTTGGTGGATACGCATACTGACCATGCCTCAATACAGAAGAACCCTCTGCACTGTAGTAACAGGAATCCTACCTGATGGCAAGTGTGTTACAGGAACACACGATCCAAGAGCAGGGTAATGGTATTCCTCCAATGCTTGTTGTTCCCACAGGTTTTTAGTGGCATTTAAAAAATAGGGGAGTGGGTCTCCTGAATAAAGCACAAAAGAACGAACCATCCAGTGACAAATCAATACGTACACAGCCTTAGCAAAGGGCACTTCTTTGAGGCCATGCAATTGGAGAATGGGACCTGATTTCTTATTACTGATGCATATTTTAGAAGCTTTAATAATAAATGGAAAGGTTTATAACTATTGGAATATAGCTCTTCCTTTTATTCAAGCAGCAAAATGCTACATGGATTTATGTGTGGGTTCAGTTCAGATTAATTATCACCAGCAGCTCCTGGCCCAAGCAGCTGGGAGGGGCCACAGGTGGGATAAACAACCCAACCAGCCAATGGGATAGTCAATACCATACTGATGTCCCATAAAAGGGAGGACTGGCCAGGAGTGGGGGTTATCTGTTTTCAACTTGCTTTAGTGTGGCTGGAGCAGGAACAGTTGGTGTCTTGGGTACAGTTAGAGCCTTCCCAGCTTCTATTACTTAATATGTTTATCATTCCAATAGTACTATCATTAGTACTGTTGTTTTCTTCTCTCTTGCTGTTGTTTTATTAAACTCTCTTTATCTAAACTTCTGGGGTCTCACCTTCTTTATTCCTCCCTATTTTCCTTCCCATCCCACAGAAGGGGGTGTGGAGGGCAGGTGGGGGGGAAGTGCTAGGTGAGTGGCTGTGTGGTGTTTACCTGCTAGCAGAGGTTAAACCTTGATGATGATATAAGATCTGGTCATGTAGGAAGTGTTGGGGAGATCTGTTTTACAGTTGAATGCAGCTCTGTGTGGCTGAAGTAAAGAGGAAAATACAATCCCTAAACCAAGCAGGGAAAAACTGAGGCAACAAAAGGTATGGAGATCAGAAGCAAGACTCTCATGTGCTCCTGTGAGTGATTTTGGTTAAGTGGGCTAATGAAGTTCTCATAAAAATACATACACT
>WTSP01001880.1:46577-148706 GCA_025331215.1 Actenoides lindsayi | reverse complement strand
ATAGATGAAAAGGGGCCTGAGTGCCCTCTGCTCCCCAGCTGGCAGGCAGAGGCGGGCGGTGGCACAGCCCTGCCCCATGGAGATGGTCACAGAGGCAGGACAGAGCCCTGTGGGGCAGGACAGAGGTGCTGCCCGGCACTGAAACTCACCGGAAGGTGACAATGCAGGCGCCGCAGGGCCAGACAAGGACGAGGGAGCTGGTGGTCTTGCCTTCCTCCTCCTCAGCGCCATCTGCACCTGCCCCCTTCCCACCGCTCAGCACCCGCAGCTGGCACAGGGCCAGGCGGAGCTTGGGGCGCGGGGCGCTGCCACGACTGCAGAGAGGAGCAGCAGCGAGTCAGCTGGAGGCGGCCGAGCCCGCTGGCTCCTCTCTGGGATGCACCCGCCACGGGCACGGGCACGGTTGCCTCCAGCACCAGAGTGCTGGGGGCCTGGGACTGCCCCTCATGTGTCCCTGCCCCGGGGCCCGGGTCAGGGCTTGGCAGGAAAGGCAGTTGGAGTCTGCGAGGCTTACCGGGGCTTGGCGATGACCAAGGCATCGCTGAAGAGGAGAAGGTCTCTCCTCCTTGTCCCACGGCCCTGGGTCACCCGTACCCGCTGGCGGAGAAGGGGCTCAGCTGGTGCCGGGCCAGGCAGGTGCTGCTGCTCGGGCTCAGGGTCGCCCCTGCAGAGCAGATGGGGCCGGGCATGAGCAAGGAGGCTGCTGCGGGGCCCGGCTGTGCTGGGCCGGTGCGTCCGCATGCCCCGGGGGCAGCTCACCTGGCGCCGAGGCAGCAGTTTAACTGGCCCATCCCGACACGCCCACAAACCTCTCTTCAGATATGCTGGTGAGGCTCCAAAAGGCTCTTCGGACTCTCCAACGCCAGTCCGTGTTGGCACAGTGCTGTCCCAACAGGCACTGGTGCCGTTGCTGGGCCAGCGCCGGGTCAACGGAACAGCCTGGCATTCTGAGCCCAAGGGTCACACGGGGGAGGGACGCTGGGGGCTCTCTCCACTGTGCCCATCTCTCTCTCACCCTGGGGAGCCCAGACCTGGGCACAGCACTGCAGGCAGGGCCTTCCCAGTGCTGAGCAGAGGGGAAGAGTCACCTCCCTTCAGCTGCTGCCAAGGCTTTGCCCAGGGCACCGCTTGCTGCCTTTGGGCAAGGGCACCTTGCTGCCTCCTGGGCAGGACCCCAGGGACTCTTCTGCCACGCTGCTTCCCAGGAGCTCTGCCATGCTCTTTTTGGTCACGAGTATGTGTGGATACGTGCCAGGATGCTCTGTGCCCCTAACAGTCCCATCAGCAGACAGTCCCACCCTCTCACCGCAGGTCTCCCGGTGCCACTGCCGTGCTGGGCAGAAGGGCTTGTTTCCTACAGCCACAGCAGTGCTCCAAGAGGAAGGAATCTATCTTGTTATGGGATGGGAAAGAGAAGCATCACCACCACACACTTACAGCAACACATCTCAAAACCAGAGCCTCCAACTTACAGATCAGCACATACTGAAAAAGCAAGAGTCTTTACTATTACTGCCTTCAGGTATTTTTGGTTTGAAAGAAAATGCCATATGGGAGGTAATTCCATTTGAATAGTCTCTGAATTTCCAGTATTTGAAAGGAAATATAATAGACCAAGTGTCAGGGTGTGCAGCCATTGCCAGTAGAAGCGCGTTTGTAAGCTTTTTGGTACTGCTTTTTGGTCTTTCATGGGGAAAAACACTGAGCCTAAGATTTCTCAACTCTAAGTTCTTGGGGGATGAGAGGACAAGGAACCTGACACTAAGTTTTGCCTGAGAATCACAGCTTAGAGTTACTCAGTGTCTTCTCTGGTCTTACAGCATGAGACAGAGGTATAAGTGACTTCTTCTCCATATCTCTGGAAAGATAGCAAAAAAAAAAAACCCAAAACAAAAAACAAACAAACAAACAAACAAAAAGCTATTATAAGAAGACAGGCATTGCAAAAAGGCAAAATATTGGGCTCATTGCCCCTCCTCCCATCACAGGGCACCACTGAAAAGAGTCTGGCTCCATCCTCTTGACCCTCGAGCTTTAGCTATTGATCAGCATTGATCAGATCCCCTCTCAGGCTTCTCTTCTCCAGGCTGAACAGCTCCAGGTCTCTCAGCCTTTCCTCATCAGAGAGTTGCTTCAGTCCCTTCCTCATCGTTGTAGCCTCCACTGGACTCTCTCTAGTATTCTCCTGTCTCTCTCTTGAACTGGGAAGCACAGAACTGGACGCAGTACTCCAGACTGAGATACCAATACACCAGGTGAGGCAGAGGCGTTACGGCCTTGGACGAACCACCTCACTAGTATGTTGTGCAGGCATTGGGAATAGAAGACCTTCACACCTCCTGAAAGAGCTTTACAGACCAGCTCATGGGGTAATTGTCTTAGATGCCCCTATATATAGCTCCACAATGAAAAATGCATAGCCAGGACATTCCTGTTCTGCCTGTAAAAAGAAAAAAAAAAATTATAACAAGGCTCTATTTGGGGATATAGCCAATTTTAGAAGATGAAGTAGCCTTTGGACAAAGCAGAGAAGTTCGAGATGGAATGTATTGGGAGACTAAGGGGTGATTTACAGCTCATACCCTACATCTGATTCCTCCTTTGCTACAGCTTAATAGTGGTACAAAATATAAAGAGTCAGTTCTTTGGGACAGGGTGGGGTTTTGGCCAGGTAAGAAAGCTCTAAGGACAATAATCCTTGTGGGAAAACAGAAGAGTGAGATTTGTTTGGTCCAGTCTAGAAGTCTCTTAATGGCCAGAAATTGGAGGGTTTCTGAGCCGTCCTCCACCAGCATCGCTGGATGGGGATTTGTGCAGTCTTAGTAGTGCCCAGAAGATGTCACTACAGGACAGAAGGAATGCAGGCGAGACCCTCAAGTCCTCAAAAACAGAAGATCTGTGCAACCTCCAGAGTTTCCGTTGATGGATTTATATTTAGAAAACTGTTGTATTTATTGTTTTAATAGTCAGATGAATATTAACACAGCTATGGTAAGAGAAAAACCAATATGTGGTAGTAGTTGCAACATTTTTTTTTCCAGTGAGGATTTTTTTTTTTTTTTGGTGAAGATTTGCATTCTCTAATACATATTTATAAACAACTTACAAGAGAAAACTGAAATCTATTTCTGAACAGTCATAAAAGCAGTCGTGGGAAAATACTCATTTTTCTCCATAAAAGGAATGGTCAGATGGTCAAAGGAGTGGGTTTATTTAAAACAAGCAGTGTCCTGGCTCTTGTTTTTACATAGCTCTGGGACAGTTCCACACATTTCCTCTTCCCTGCCGTAAGTTTAACAAGTTTCTCATATTTACTAGAAAGCTAAAGGGTCATTCTTTTGAGGCATAACAGCGATGTACAAATAAATAGAGCAACTTTTTCTTTTGCAAAGTCAGCGTATAAAAAAATGATGCAAACAAGTATCTCCATGATGGGTCACAGCAATTCACTTGGGGTTGACACAGGCATCCACAGCTTTATGAGATCTGCAGCTGTACGCTCAGATGTATTTGAGTTGCTTGCCCTTACTTAACTCTTGACTCTGCACTCTAGTCCACCAGGAGGGAGATCAAAGCATAAAACTCGTCCTACCCAGAGCCTTGCAAAACTTGCCACAAGTATAAGCAGTAGCTTCGAGAAACTTTGCCCACTTTCTTCTGTAGAAAATCCCAATCTCTACAGTACATTTCCAAGCAATTGTATTTGTTATTCAGCAGGACTAATAAGACTTTAAACATAGCAATGGAGGAAATCTATATGTTATGTTACGTGCTAAAGGAAAGGTGTATGTTACACATTGTGCCTAATGCTATGCCTGTGACTCCCCTTTTTTTGGGTCTGCATGTCAAATCTATCACAACCTGTCAGTTAGTGTAGAAAAGATTTAGATCTATCCACACTGTGGTCCCTTGGCTGCCTTCAGCACTGCATATCCCTGCTTTGCAGGCCATAAAAGAATCTTTGTAGGCCTACAAGGAAACTGGGGAGGGACTTTTTACAAGGGCTTGTAGTGATAGGATGAAGGGTGATGGCTTCAAAATGGAAGAGAGTATATTTAGAATAAGGAATAAATTCTTCCCTGTGAGAGTGATAAGACACTGGAACAGGCTTCCCAGGGAAATTATCAATGGTCCATCACTGAATGTGTTCAAGAACAGGTTGGACGGGGCTTGGAGCAACCTGGTCTAGTGGAAGGTGTCAGGTGTCCCTGCCCACGGTAGGAGGGTTGGAACCAGATGATCTTTAAAGTCTCTTCCAACCCAAACCATTCTATGATTCTGTGAAATCTGCTTTTATGCTGGGTGAGTTGGGCTCTTACAGCTCCCAGCTGCTACCTGGTTCTCCACATCATTCCTCAGGGCTGCCACCATTATTTGGATCACATACCTGATTTCTGAAATCTGTTCCCTTTGCTGGCACTATTTGAATAAAAATATATCTCAAAAAAAGACACAGGGAGGGAGTCCCAAGGGAGGGACTGTTTTATTCATTCCTGTCCTTAGGACTCAGACTCATGCCTTTGACATACAACTTTTCCTATTTTGTGGCTTGCATCATCAGCTAAGTTCTGAGAGCCCACCAAAATAAAAACACTAATTTAAGCCAGTGCTGCAAGCAGGCAGCCCCATGAAACACTGTGTTGGACTGGAGCTGTGCACAGCCTTTATGGGAAGGTCAGGAGCATCCTGGGCCCACTCCCTGTCCAAGTAGCAGGTATTCAGGGTCAAGTAACAGGTCTTCTTTGCAGTTGTGGAAATAAATTGACAGGTTATCAACAGAGGAACCCTCACTGGCAGAATGTGACATGTTCCTGTTTTTTTATTTTTCCTTTGTGAATTTTGGTGGTTGTTTGTTTTTTCTTAATTTGTTTGTTTGGGGTTTTTTTGTTTGTTTGCTTGGTTTGGTTTTTTTGGGTGGTTTTTTTTTTGTTTGTTTGTTTTTTGTTGTTGTTGTTTTTTTAAGTTTTTTTTTTATTATTTACTTTTTTGGTACTTAGCTAGTATAAAAATGAAGGACAAAAAAAGAAAAAAGGAGGAACACAGATAGTCCTAAAGGGATGAGCTTTATGTTTTCAATTAGAAGCTGAGTGTAGCAAGTGAAAAGTAGGATAACTCAGCCATGTAGTTAAAAGCTGTTTTATACATTGGATTTGTGTAGCTAAACTACATCCTCCTACCCTTTTTTTCTGGACCTGAAATAGCACAGTCACAACAGCATCACACTAGATGGCAATGATGTCCACAGAGAAGGAAACCAGACTCTGTGACATCTAGTTCTGTGGATGAACTGAGCTATTTGAGAGATTTCACCCCCTGTTTAAAAAAGGGATATTATATTGGGAAATCATGGTTGAAAAAATAAGGCAACATAAAAGCAATGTCACAGAAGTGAAATTTACTTGGAAATGTATACTTTGCAATGTGTTGCTTTTGGTGGAAAAAGGATCAAAATGTTTGTCTGCCCTTGTGTTTGTGTACTGTACATATGCATGTATATTTACCAGCATACATATATGTGTTTATATAGAGATGTGGACGCATTCAGAGTGAGTGTCCTTTGTGGGTCACTGCCAGGTGTTTCAGGTTTGGAGAAGGAGCATCACCTCTCCGGGAGGACAAAGGGCAGTTCAGGCTGAGTGTGCCTGTGCTGGACATGTCCAGTCCTTAACGTGAGCTATGTGGGTGGGAACGAGGGACTTCAGTTATCCCTAGAACAGGCTCTGAGCAACCTGCTCTAGTTGCAGATGTCCCTGCACCCTGCAGGGGTGTTGGATAAGGTAACCTTGAAAAAAGTCCCTTCCCACCCAAACCACTCCATAATTAATTCACATGTATTTATATTACCCCTCAGTCTGGATTTAGGTAAAACTTCAAACCATTTTCCCCCTCTTCAGGTCAGCTGTCCTGGCTTTGGTTCAGATTAATTATCACAAACAGCTGCTGGCCCAATGAGCTGGGAGGGGCTGCAGCTGGGAGGGGTCACAGCCGGGATAAACAACTGAACCAGCCAATGGGATACCCAATACCATATCAAGTCATGCCCCTATATAAGGGGAGGGCTGAGCTGATGTGGAGGTGCCTGTTTTCAATTTGCTTTGGGGTGTAGCTTCAGTGTAGCTGGAGCAGGTAAGGTGGTGACTCAGGTATAGGTAGAGTCTTCCTGGTTTCTATCACTTGCTTTGTCCATCATTTTGTTAGTACTGTTGTTTTTCTCTCTTTGTCTGTTTTTATTAAACTGCCCTTATCTCAACTATAGGGCTCTCACCGTTTTCTTCCTCCTGAGCATCTTTCCTAACCTACAGAAGGGGCTGTGGAGGGGGGGGGTGGTGGTGGTGGGTGGGTGGCAGTGTAGTGTTTAGCTACCTGCAGAGGTTAAACCACAACATCAGCTTAGCATAGATGACTCATGTGCTTCTTTCAGACTTTATCCTGGAGAAATGTTTGAGCACATTCTCCCTCTGATCCTTTGGCTTTTCCAGTGCTGTGTGTAGCTTCTGTCTCTGTTCTCTTCCTTTGTAGGGAATTGGCTTTGGAGCACTTACAGCTAGAGTTAGCAGCTGGTGCTTACTGGGAAAGTCACTCTTGGACACTCATGCCACAGCATGTTACTGTATTCTGGAAGGAAGAAAAGGGATAACATGGACCCAGACCAACAGAGGTATCTTCCTTCCTACAAGTGGCCTAGGGTTAAAAGGCCTAAATCCCAATAAGATTGGCTGAGGATGGTTGTGTGAGGATCAGCCAGGCTAAGTGCCAGCTCCTGCACTTGATCACAACAACCCCCAGCAATACTGAAGTGTCTGGAAAGTGCCCAGCAGAAAAGAACCTGGGGGTCCTGGTCAACAGTCAGCTGGAGATTGAACCAGTGTGTACCCAGGTGGCCAAGAAGGCCACCAGTATCCTGGCTTGTGTCAGCACTGCTGGGGAGAGCAGGAGTAGGGCAGGAGTTATCTCACTGAACTTGGCCCTGGGGAGGCTGCATCTCCAATCTTGGGTTCAGTTTTGGGCCCTTCATTCCAAAAAGGACATTGTGGGGTTGGAGTGTTCGGAAAAGGGTAATGAAGCTGGGGAAGGGTCTAGAGCAATCCTGTGAGGAGCAGCTGAGGGACCTGGGGTTATTATCCTGGAGAAAATGAGGCTCAAGGGAGACATTCCAACCTGGAAGGAGGTTGGAGCCAGGTGGGGGTCAATGTCTTCTCTTAAGGAACAAGCAACAGGACAAGAGGAAATGGCTTTGAAGTTGTGCCAGGGAGGGTTTAGGTTGGACATGAGGAGAAACTTCTTCCTCAGAAGTGTTGTTAAGACCTTTCCCAGACTGCCCAGGGCAGTGGTGGACTCATCATCCCTGGAGGAATTTAAAAGCCATAGAGATGTGGCCCTTGGATTTAGTGGTGGACTTGATGCTGTAATGTTAATGGTTGGACTCAATGATTTTAAAGGTCTTTTCCTACCTAAATAATTCTATGATTCTATGCAAGACCAAAGCAGCTCTGTATGTGAGGGTGGGCTGTTTGTATTTGCCTAAGATGGTACTGGCATATGCCAGTGCTTGCTGCGCTCTGGTTCTCTCTTCTGGTGGGCTGCAGGGATCCAGCTTTTATAAGACAAATAGTTTACCTTGTGTAACCTCAGTGTAATGTGAAGGTTTGCTGTAGATACAACCTGCAGAACATGTCTGACTCTTGCTTAATTGCCTTCTCTGCCATCCAAATGCCATCTCCTGAGTGCTGCATGCTCTTTTCCCTAGCAGCTGCATACTATGGCAGTGACCTTTCACAAGAAAGGGTGGAAGAGCTTGGTGGTTGCAAGGCCTAGATACTGAGCTCAGAGGTTTATTTCCATGTTAAGGCAACCATTTATCTGCCTCCTTGGCTCCAGTGCATGCTGTCTGCCCAGGAAGACCCTGAGCTGTGGGGTTTTTGTTGGGTGTTTTTTTTTTTTTTGCAAAAGAGAACAAGGACATGTAAGGAGGCCTCACATCTGCCCAGTACTCAAAAAACCACACTTTTCAGAAAGGAGTCCCTCATGCTTTCATGTCATTGACTTTTCATTACTGAAATGAACATCCTGTATTACACTGCCAACTGCTTTCTTAGTCTGCTCACTACAGCAAAGAGCAAGATTCTGACATCATACATTGCCTGACTGCCCAAACTGAAATATTTTGGTTTTTAAGTTCATCTGAAATTAAACATTTGTTTTGGAAATAAATCTGGAGATCTCTGAAAGGGTAAGTAGGGTTTATCTCTGAAATCTTGCTATTTTTTAACATATCTTGATGTGCCAATGTTTATTCAGTGGAGCTTGCTATTGACTTAAAGGAGTTAGAGACCAGCCCCAAAAAAATGGCCACTCTGATGTCAATAATTTACACTGCGTTTTCTTACTTAAGGGCATTTTTTATACTTAATGGGAGTGGGGGTGGGGGGAGTGGAATTTAAAAGGCTATATATAGAACTGGGAGCTATACAAGCAGCACTGTGTTTACAGTGCAAATGTTTACCATACAATTTGACCTGTTCTTGCCTCTTGGCTATGGTGCTGTTATTAGCTAGTCTGTCTAGATAATTTTAGTTTTCCCTTGTTTATATAGCATCATATACTTTAAATTTATCCATTCATTTTTTTATATGAAAAAAATTATCAATAAACAGATTTTTTTTGAGGAAGACTTTGGTATTATTTGTAGAAAGTATTTTAAACAAGTGACAGATGTAAACTATCTCCTAGGGTTATAAAGTTGCCTGCAAGTTTAAACAAAATTTAAGTCACTAGAACTAATTTCTGTTAAACTTTATCATGCTGGAGAATTTTTGGAGGAGTAAAGAAAAATTGTAATTTAAAAAGGTGAACAGGCCAATATAGTTGGCCTGCTGGTTGGCTTGACAATGAGTCTGAGGCTGGATATTGGAAAGGTATGGCCAGATGCAATCAGCAAAAGATTTAAAACAATGTGATTAACACCAATAAAGGGCATTTTGTGAAGCAAATAAGAAGTCTTCTCTGATGGGGTCAAAAAATGTAATCAGTAAAATTAACTTTCTGTAGTGGGGTCACAAAATGATTTGCAGCACTTACTAGATCATTGAGGAAAGTGAACAGCACAGTTCAAACAGGAGTAGGACTCTGATGTTAGTGACTACAGTTCTGCAGCAGCCAGCCTTAGTGAGCCACAGTCTGTTCTGCTCTTCAGATCTTGGACATGAGCTGGGCAGAGTTTCTCTGAAGCTCCTGTAGGTATTCATGTAGACAAAGAAAGGAAAAGCATTGCCAGCCCCAGGAACTGTAGATGGAACTGTAGATCACAGGCTGTTAATAGCTTGTTTGGGATGCTTTGAGGCTGTAGTGGTACTTGCCTGTATTTTTTCGTCTCTGCCCGTAAGGCTGATGTTTACTTTTTGTGTTTTTTTAAAACAGTGAGAAGTGAATACCATTGTTATTCTCTCATTAACCCTAGTCCCAACAAAATTGAGGGTTGGCAGCACTGAAACATTTTCTATCAAATACGGAGCCTCTGTATAATTTTTACCACAATGCATACATGAATTGGTATAATTACACTGCACTGTAATTATGCTGGTTAATCATAGAATTTTTTAGGTAGGAAAAAACCTTTAAGATCATCAAGTCCAACTGTTAACCCAGCACTGCCAGGTCACCACAAAACCATGTCCCTCGGCACCATATCTGCACAGCTTTTAAATCCCTCCAGGCATCCATCACTGCCCTGGGCAACGCCTTGATGCTTCCCATGTCCCACCTAAACCTCCCCTGGCATAACTTGAGGCTGTTTCCTCTTGGCCTCTCTTCCTTGGGAGAAGAGACTGACTCCAGCTGGTTCCAGCTTCCTTTGAGGGAGTTGAGTGTGAGAGCATCTCCCCTGAGCCTCCATTTCTCCAGGATAACTAACCTCAGTTCCCTCAGCAGCTCCTCACAAGACTTGTGCTCTGGACCATTTGCCATCTTTGCTGCCCTTCTCTGGACACTCTCCTGTCCCTCAATGTCCTTCTTGGAGTGAAGGACCCAAAACTGAACCCAGGATTTGAGGTGTGGCCTCCCCAGTGCTGAATCCAGGATGATGATCCCTGTCCTAGTCCTGCTGTGCACAGTGGTGCTGGTCCTATTAATGCTGATAAACAATGTGTACATTTCTGGATAAAGTATGTAGAAACATATACAGAGTTAAAAATACTAATGTTAAATTGCTTGGTGGTGTTTTCGGGATGTCATACATATGGAAAAACCAGGACTGGAAACCAAAGCAAGGTTCCTAAGTATGCAATGAATAAAGTAGAAGATATCTTCTCTTGTATCTTCACTGTGGATGAAGTGTGGAGAAGAAACCCTGTGGGCATGCGGGAATCCCAGAGCAGGTGAGAGATTTTCAGGCAGTTATCCTAACCTGCAGGTCAGCTTGCTTTGGAAATGAAGGGCAGGATCTGGATTGTCAGCAGGGCTCTGTAGGAAATATGCTGTTCAGGTTTGCTCAGGAGAACCTGCATCACTGTAAGCCAAAGTCAGCTACGTGTCTGGACTGTAAATTGTATAAAACCTGCAGCCAGCCACATGGGTGGTGCAGCACATTCTCGCATGACAGCATTCACTGTTCATCCTGCTGGGAAAATAGTGTCATGCTTACTCACTGGGACAGAGGCATACTCTTCACAGGACAAGTGAGAAAAAAAGTCTCGGGCAAAATGTGACAACTACTGGCTGATAATAACAGCTCCTTATCAGTGTTGTAAATGCCATCAGCCCTTGATCAAGTACAGCGTTTTAGGCCTCCTGAGGGTGGTTGCAGGTTCCCAGAGGTAGTTTCCCTCTCCTACATTTAGAATTATATTCAGGGCTTTAAATTACAATCATGTTATTTAATCCTGGGCTCGTGCCCCTTTATGCCTATTTACCTGGCAATAACACACCCTTCATGTCTCTTGATCACAACGGTGATCATCTGAATTGTTTAAAAAGTCATTGAAAAGAGTTAACTTGAGATAATATAAGGCAGCTGTTAAAATTTTGAAATCATCCTAGAAGACAGATAAATGTTTCCCCCTATTTCTAGGGCCTCTGTGGCATTAAACCATGGGTTTGGTTTTATTCATCATGTTCTTGTATATCTGATGTAAAAACGTGTCTGAACTTTTTTCATAACTGTTTTTAGAATAACTGTCCCGTATTAAACCTTTGTCACCACACGTGCAGGTTGGCAGCATGCTGGTTTTCTTTGCAAGGGATGGATGAGACAGAATTTGAAGTAATTGTCTAGGGAATCATCAAAGATATTTAGTGGTCTAAATGTATTTCATAGATGGTTATTTCTCTGGATTGTCTCAGTTTTGGTGTTAATCTGACAATAACTGGATGTATTCTGTTATACTGTACACCATTTAAAAAATGGAATAATGGGTATAAATGATAGAAACCAAATAGAAAGCTAACATTGAAAACACACTTTGAAGGTGCTAACACAGTCAAGTCAGAATTGCATTTTCTTCCCAGAAGATAGTCACTTTATCAGTTCCCCTGTGAAGTTATTAAAACCAGAAATGAGGTAAATATGGCATCTCTTAGATGGAATTGATGATTTATAAAGTACAATGATTTCAGTGATAGGGGAAGAAAAGGTTTAGCAAGGGATAAACATTGCAGGAATGTTACTCTAGACAATTAGTCTGTCTAAAAAGAGTTTATTTTGTGCCAGATTTGTTGAAGCTGGGTCTAATTAAGATTTTGCAGAATTGCTTTTATCTGAGTGTCCCAAATGCTATGGAACTGGAATGACTGACAGGTGGCTACCATGTCATGTGTGAGGTAACTAGAATAAACTGGTTACAGAGAGAAAATTTTAAAAGTGGGAGGGAAACCTGCGGAGTCCTGTCACTTAGGTCTGTAAGTAGTACCAAAAAAACCAAAGAGGAACAACTCACTGTAAAACCTTACCAGTATGAAGGTGGGTAGTAGAAAAGTGTTTGGAAAAATTACTAGAATCTTCAGCAAAGCTCCCCCACCTCCCTCTGAAGAGATTTAATTCATTTATGATGCCAGAGCAGGTGGAAATTGTTCGCACTAAGTGCAGCTTGTGGGGGATGGTGAAGGTGGTAGATGCTCCATCCCTGGAAATGTTCAAGGTCAGGCTGGATGGGGCTCTGAGCAACCTGATGAAGTTAAAGATATCCCTGATCACTGCAGGGGGATTGAACTAGATGACCTTGAAAGGCCCCTTCCAACCCAAGCTGTTCTGTGAAGGGCTGCTTTCTGTAAAACTTGGCTTGAAGAGAAAAATAATTTTTAGAAGTTCCTTCTGCTTCTTTCCCTTCCCATTATAGTGTCTCTTTCCTTCTCTTCTAAACTTACCTCTTCTTTTCCCCAGTAAGTGGCTGGGCAAAAGTACTAGTGCTGAGTAACTGAATGGGTATCAGGACTTTTTCCTCACAAAGAATATCTGGGGTGGTGAGGGGTGGGGTGGTAGTGATTTAGTACTAAAGACAGTGTATTTTGAGAATGAAAATACTCTTTTTTTTCCTGAATGTGTTTTTCACAAACCACCTTACAGCTTTAGCATCAGTATAGCCTTAAAGGAAGATGCGTGTCTCTGACACCCCTTTGCCTCAGCTCAGTCCTCAAAGTGGAAGACCCAGCTGCTGAACAGTCCCAGGACAGCCAAGGTTTGGGTGAGAACTTTTCACATATCTTCCCATGTCCCTGGCAGAACCATGAGCCCTCAGGTGTTAAAAGCCACTGAGGGAGCTGGCCTTGCCTGTACCACCTTTTTTGTGCTCCAAGTGTGGTGCAGTCATGGCTGTTGCCTCATCTCTGGGGCAGGCACACTGAAAGCTGATGGGGGGCAGGCACATTAAGTGGGCAAGGGTGTGAGGAGGGTGGTGAGGCCATGTCAGGCTGGGTTGCCCTGGGGCCTGGTGCTGGTGGAGCATGTTGAAGAGAAACCGCTGGTTTGGCTCCAGAGAGGCACAGTTGTCTAGAAGATCTCTCCCCTTGCTTCTAGAGAGCTGAAGTGTGTATAAACCACTATTTCCTGGTCTGAGCAGTGATAATGATGAAGCACTGAAATAATATCAGGCATTGCAGTCTTAAAGTTTGTGTCTGGGTGGACAAGAGTCTGTGGAGTGATACATCCAACCTGCAGCACTGCTTGTGTTTGCCTCTGTTCTGTCGTACTTGAGGGTGAGTGAATTTGCAAAATTCTCCTCATCTGCACAGTCTTCTACCTCTGCCCAAATGAGTCATATTTCCAAAGTCAGATAGCTTAGCCTGAGGCCTGCCATCTTATTTAAGAAAGGTAAGAGATTCAGCCTGAAAAGGCTTGGTTAGAGGAGTGATTATGGAAATTTGCTTGCAAAATACTTCATTGTATGCTCTTGGTTGCTTAAGTGAGTGGCATGCTGTTTGCTCATGGAAGTATATTCCACTCCCCATCAGTGCTAGACAATATGGTTATAAGAATCTTGATTCTAGTTGTCAAACTTCTGGACATCTTCATAATTTCCAAATGGCTTACAAGGCAGAGGAGTTGTGTGTGGGCTGAAACTTTCCAAGGCAATTGTTGATTGAGGAAAGTCTGGAAATGCTTAGATTTGTGGGGAAAATGGAGGGAAGAGTTATCTCAAAGATAACAGAGTAAAACTTTTCTTGATCGTCCCATCCCATGTGTCTTAGTATTGTACAAGTTCCCATATACATACATTACTGGGGCCCAGTGAACATCAGTTCATAGTCCACATTAATATGGGTGAAACAAAAATTAGGTCTGTCAAAGAATTTGGCCACCATGCTGCTGTTTGCAAGGAGGGTTGGGAACAAAGTGATGTTCTGCCACAGTTTAGACTTTCATCTCATGTGATGTTTAAGGTGTAACTGCTGACCTAAATGGCTTCAGACTCAACTGCAGGGCAGCCAGGCTGCAGCCAAATGCCATCAGGGAATCTCAGACTTCTCTGGGAAAGACTTTAGAGTGAGAGCAGTTGGCAGCCAAGTATTTTTGATGATTTTGACTGGCCTCCTTCATGAAGTTCCAATGGCATGGGGTTTTGTTTCTAGGGTTGTGAGTGCTGCAATTTCACCTCATTTGAAGATGTAGGGGTAAGGTTGCACTGAAGGGTGATATTAGGGTTATGGATGTACAGGTGACTGGATGTTGATGTACAAGGGCATCTATTGAAAAAGCATCTGTGTAAGTAAGATTTTTCATTGGTTGTGGCTTTGTTCTAAAGCTCAAAGTATAAGTTCTTCTGGACATTGCAGACTATAAAAGACTGTAAAAGTTATGTTTGTAATATGTTCTAAATATTGAATTCTGATACAGGCTACCTATAGAGGTCTTAGTGGTGTATTTTGGAAGTGACATTAATAGACATAAAAATACACAGATTCTTGTTGACAACTATTTGCATGATACTGTCACCAGTGCCAAGTTCAGATCAGGCTTCGCTCCAGTGCTGAATCTATGGGTTATGAAGTGGGCGTGGAAAGAACTCAGGAGGCACAATTGGACACCCTCTCTATACTACAGCTTAGCCCCCAAAATAGAGCAGAAAGCAAGGGAAATGTAGAGACTTACAGTTGAATATAAGTACTTTGTGTTGCACTCCTGTTATTGGACAACACTAGACATAGTCACATCATGAGGTTCACTTGGCCATATACTGTTAGAGCTGAGAATAGTTTCTGGTTTGAGGCTTACGTGGGGAATGTTATGGTTTGAAAAAGCTGTTTCCAGTCTTCAGCTGGAATCTACTGAAAGGTCCCAGAGGCTGTGTTGCACCTTTTTGTACTGACTCTTAATGTGGTGAAACTAGAATTATGGGGCCACAATCTCAGTTTTATAGGGAGGCAAAAGGGGTAGGCAAGGTTGTGTTTTCAGATGTTGTTGTTCTCTGTAAATAGGTATTTCAAGGGTTCACTGTTATTGCATATATGGAATGCAACATAGTGGCTATCATAGAATGGTATGGGTTGGAAGGGACCTTAAAGATCCTCTAGTTCCAACCCCCCTGTCATGGACAAGGACACCTCCCACAAGACCAGGTTGCTCAAAACCTCATCCAGCCTGGTCTTGAACACTTCCAGTGATAGGGCATCCACAGCTTCCCTGGGCAACCTGTTCCAGTGACTCACGACCCACTACTCTTCTCCAGACTGAAGCCATTACCCTTCGGCCTATCACTACAAGCCCTCATATGAAGTGCCTCCCCAGCTTTCTTGTAGGCCCCTTTCTGATACTGGAAGGCTGCAATAAGGTCTCCCCAGAGCCTTGTGTTCTCCAGGCTGAACAACCTGAACTCTTTCAGCCTGTCTTCTGTGCTCCTATAGTTCTGTGGACTCATACTGTACTGGGTGAAAACACATGCTTTGTGTGGAATTGCTTGTTATAATAATATTAATCTATAAAAGAGATAATCAGTGTGATGTAGTTGACATGGTCGTCTTTGGTGACATAACTAGAAATGCTTACTGTGAGCATTCTGATTTCTGTATTGCAGCCCAAATGTTGTGTGTGTCAAGACATCTGACTGTTTTGTAGGCAAACTGGTATGCCATCAACTTCTGGCTTTCAAAAACAAACACAGAACTCCCACTGGGGGAGTAGAATACTGGAGCCTGTACTTCAAGGCCAGGAATGAAGTCCAGCAGCACTCAAATTCAGCAGCAGATCCAAGGAATTTAAACTGGAATTAGCAAGGTCAGAAAAGTCAGAGTTCCCAGAGGATGTGCCTTGGAAATGTCAGTTAACCTACAATATCATGAGAAGTATTACAAGTAACAGCTGCTGCATTCTACTGTAATTGTGTACTCTGTTTTGGGACTTCTGAGGATTTTGTCGAGTCAGACCTGGGTACCAGGATAACCTAAGCAGTATATTAGCTTGTAAGAAAAATTAAATTCTGCAGTGAGAATTGGATTGATGGTGACTTGAATTTCTTGGTGTGGAGCTGGAAAAATCATGTGTAGACTCTCAGTCTCAGGTATTGCCTCTGTAGGATGCACATAAACAACTTTTTCATATGAAGGAATGATGCTTTTCCCAGATCTTTGGTTATTTCTTCTTGTGACAGTACTACCTCTTAGGAGCTTTTCTTGCACTTGTTAATACATGTTTCTGTTGTGTTGAATGTTGATAACTTTAATAAAACTCAAAGCCACATAGTACATTTAATGCCTGAGAAAAAACTAGACAAAAAATATAGAATAAAATTCTTCTCCAAACTTGTGGCATATTAACAGTGATTTATATTGTTGTGAGCTTTACATTGAAATCTGTACATACTAAGACTGTTTTTAAAGCCTGAATACAATGCTAGCATGAAAATTAGTGGGTCTTGTGGTTGTTCAGCCTCAAAAAGAGAAGGTTCTGGGGAGACCTCATAGCAACCTTCAGTACTTAAACAAGATCGTTCTGTCCTGAGCAAATCTAGAGATTGAAGTTTCACACCTAATTCTCATTCTGGTTTCATAGAATCATTCAGGTTGGAAAAGACCCTTGGAATCATCAAGTCCAACCATTAACCCTACTCTACCAAATTCACCCCTAAACCATGCTCCCCAGTTGCATCTAAACAACCCTGAAATACTCCCAGGGATGGTGACTCAATTACATCCCTAGGCAGCCAGCACCACCCTCTCTACCATGTCCTTTCAGGTAGTTGTAGAGTGTGATGAGGTGTTCCCTCAGCCTCCTTTTTTTCAAACTAAACAGTCCCAGCTCCTTCAATTGCTCTTCATAAGATTTATTCTCCACACCCTTCACCAGCTTTGTTACCCTCCTCTGCACTTGCTCCAGCATCTCTAACTCTCTTGTATTGAGGTGCCCAAAACTGGGCACAATACTCAAGGCCTGGCCTCAGCAGTTCTGTGTACAGGGGGACAATTGCCTCCCTACTTCTGCTGCTCACACTATTTCTAATACAAACCAGGATGCTATTGGCTTTCTTGGCCCCTTGGGCACACTGATTTGCTCAGAACAAACTCCTCCTTCCCTCCAGGAAGAGAATTTTGAAGGTTAAATGAGAAATTAGGACAGGATAAGTATAACACTGAGTTACATAAGCCCACAAGGTGACTTCTAAAGGCCAAGTAAAAATGGGTTAAAGGAAAATAATAGGGATTAAGAATCAAATCATTTAAGTGTAAAACTTAATCTAGGATGAGCTTCTCTTAATTGTCAGTAGTCAGCCTTCTACTTTGTGACTGTCTCCTCGGATGCAGGAAGGACCAATGCACGTGCTTATGTAGGACCTACCCAGCAGTGATTTGTACAGTTCATACTGGGTTTGTATTGGGCTTCTTGGGAATAGCCAATACCAGTTCTACTGCTGGCTGGTATTGTAGTTTGCTGTTGCGTGAAGATCAGCTTCCCTTCAAATGTGGGGTTAGTTTGGGTTGTTTGTTTTTTTTTCAGAATGCTTATCCTTGTTCATAAATTATAGGAACAAAGACCTGACCTGGGAAATGGTGTCTAGAAAACACTAGCAGTTGCTGGTGCACAAGAGACTGGATATAGTCACTACGCCAACTAAATAATGGGCAAGCGCTGTCTGTAGCACTCCATTTATGTTTCCAGGAGAGGTTAAAGAGTCAAAATGTGTATGGAGCTGCAGAGTTACATGGCAGCTTGGTAGCAGGTCCCATGAAGGAACTGACCTCTCTGATGCTAGTTCACTGGTTTTGGTGAACTGTTTTGGTAAACCCTCTTAAGTACGGATTTGAGCTTGATACAACAGTGGTGGTACTAGAAGGTTGCTCTGAGGCTCTTTCTCCCCAGGTATGCTGCCAGGCATTGAAAATTATTTCAGTTCGCTTTTAAAATGATCTTCTTTTCAGTAAAGCCCATTTCTTTAAAAGACTCGTGAAAGAGGAATGAGTTTACAGGGTCTTTCTGCGTTTCGTCAAAAGCTCTGGTTTAACCATAATGGTATTTCCAGAAAAGGACAGGAGAGGGGGCTCGTGAAATGCACATGCTTGTCCTTTTTTGCTTTGAAATACCGTTTCTTCATTTTTCTGCTTCTGGGGGTCGAGGAAGGTGCTGAAATTCTTTTCCAGATAGACAGTGTACTGCCACTGTAGGCTGGAAGCTGAGGATAGTTTTGAGAGGATGACAAGTGATGTCTACCCTGGGAAAAAGCTCAAGGCAACTGAGGCAGTTAAATTAAAAGAAACATAACCCGAAGTTGTTTTAATGTATAGAATATATAGAGAGCATGGAGTGACCTCAGTTCCTTCACTGTGCAGCTTGTGGACCTAGATTGAACAGAATGAACCTTTTAAAGGTCCTTTGGACTAGCCTTTTGTATTAGATTGAAAAAAAATTAATTTTATTTGCAAATAAACACAAATTATGACAACATCCCTCTGTGTAGAGATACAAATAGACCAAGGTGTGGATATCTCATGATAATGACACAATCTTAAATGTGTCATAAATGTAGAAGGGGTGGGAAAGGTGAGTCAACAATGAACAAGAGCTATATGGGTAAAATCACCCACTTTGTAATATATAAAATGATGTGACTAAAATATACACACAATTGATTTCTTTGAGTGAGAACCTTTTACATTTTTCTGAGTGTTAGGGCTGTTTCTTCAATGTTGATTTGTTGTTTTGGTGTTTTCTTTTTTTTGTCACTATGTTTTCTGTTGATCAGATGAAGTATCACGAATACTAGGAACAGAAAATCAGTTCTGCAGCAAACCAGCATCATTCTAAATGTTACATATGTGTCAGCATTTTATTCTTTCCACATATGTCTTGTTCTATCTACATTTTAAGCATCTAAAAGATGTATTCAAAAAGCTACCAGTGGCATCATTTCAGCACCAGTGTGTCTGGAATGCTAAAATATCACAGGGTTCACATGTTACTTGTAAACACAACAAATATACTATTGAGTCAGAACAGCACTGCAAACATTAGGATCTAATATGCCATCAATTAAAGACGTGCTTAACTGTTCTCTTAATATTTTTACCATGCTGTCGAACAGATTGGAAAGGTGAGCAGATTTTGGTTTAATTGGAGGCTTTTCTCTCTTTCCTTATTCAATATGCAACCTTCTGATGTGACTTAACTGTTGATGGGAATGACCTTGCTGTCAGTGACATCGTGTTAAACCTTGGTCAATATTCACTTGTAGACATGGTCATGAGTGGTGTGTTGTGTGTTTGGTTCAATGTTTCTATTCCATAATAGCAATGACATAGTAACTAATGCACTACTGGAACTGTAGTGTTGTGGTTTTTTTCCAGGTAATTGAATTCATATGGATTTTGGCCTTGTGTCCTGTAGGAAACCACAAGTACAAGGTGCTGAAAAATCTCCTGTAACACTGGGGAGTGAAAGTGGACCTTTACAGAATAGAGATTTTGCTGAAACATTGTGTCCTGGAAAGCATATTACCAGTGTTTGTTGTTAATGGCATTGAGATGATATCTAAAAACAAAACTCTCACAGTAATGCAGCCAAGCAGGGTGATTTTTTTCTTTTCCATGCAAAAGGCTATAGTCCTGTTGTGTATATGTGTGTCTGATGCAGAATATTATTTCCTGGGAATTGTGGAAATGTATCTAAACCCATAACAAGCCCATTAAGAAAAGTACCTCACTTCAAATATATATTTTGTCCAAACTACTCTGTCAGTAAAATATCAGGTAGCTATGAAGCACCTCCCCATTAATTCTTCACAGATCAAGTGCTGTAAAATAGAAATGTTATTCACAGAAAGATTATGTTGTAATAATAGAGGAATTTTTTTTTTATGGCAGAATAAATAGGAATGTGTGTGTATAGAAGGGCTCAATCATACCAAACAGATGCATCATCTCTGGCAAGCCTTGTATAAACCTGAACAATATGAGGAGTTGTCTACTGATTTTGGAAATTAGACTTGAGGTGTATAATTGATGGCTGTTCCCCTTCTCTTTCTTCAATGGTCCAGGAATATTGTCTGCCACAGTGTTCGTGTGAATAATGGGTTTGGCTTTTGTATATTTTTGGCAGAAGGAGGTAACTGAAGTTGTACTGTGAGCAACTGAGGTGAGGGCAGGAGCAGATGTCCTGACCATGTATTGTAGAAAAGCAACATCCAGCACCTTTCATGTTCACTCGGTCTTTTCATTGCCTAGTGATTCTTCTAAATATGTGGGCTGCTTTTCAATTTTCTTTCAATTTTATCCAGTTTCCTCGTAATCCAGGTCCTGTATGTCTAGTACATCTCCAACCACAGCCTCACCTGTAACTTGTTTTCCTTCTGGACTAGCAGGTCCTACGGATGCACTAAATCTTCTTCCACATTTTCTTAGCATGTCCATATCTGAACTGGCTGCAGGAACTGTGTTACTGGAGCTGACTTCAGACCTGTCTGCTCCTGTGACTCACCCTGAGATAAAACCTAGGATTAAGTAGATTAGGGATCTTCTGATCTTTTGTTCCTCTGTAATGAGTTTCATTCTGTCACCAGCAACTGGAGATTAGAAAAAGTTGAGAAGTGCAAACATTCAAGTATCGAAGTTTGGCTTCTATATTGAAATCTGACACGAGGGTTGGCAGAAAGGTGCTGTGTTGCTTTACAGCTCATCTCAGCCCCTTCTTGCTCTGTGTGGTCATGCACACAGGACAGAATATCCTGGCATCTCCTGACCTGTTCCTGGTGCAGACACCAAGTGTACAGGTCTTCATGGCTTTTTGCAGCTTTCCTGCAAAATAGGTTTACCGGGAATTTGTAACAAAACTGTTCCGTTTGTTTCTTGTACTTTGATCTTGCACCCTATTTTGACAAGTGAAGTAGCTGGGCTTGGAGGAGGTGTTTTACAGGCAGCAAAAATCCTCAAGGAGCTGGGTAAGCAAATTCTGGATTCAAACAGAGCTGCCAAATTTGATGTGTGATCCTAAACTGTACAAAACTTCAAGTTCTTAAGTCTTTTGAGATCTTAAATATCAATTAAAGGTAGAATAGAACCCATCAAAACCTTCCCTTTCTCCATTTTTTTTTTTTAAAGCAAGCAATTATTCAGTCACTTCCTGTTGAAAGAAAGATTTCAACCCCAACCCTGATGCTTTACTCTGTCACTTTTGTCTTCTGTGTCAAGTGCAGAGAAGTTACAAATTCTTTTATTTTGGGGAATAGGGAAGGAAGAAATAAAGAAGTGTATTGTGTTGTTTGTTAAATTGAATATGAAAGGCAGAAGTATTAATGACAAACCACAAGCTTTTTCATGTAAAGAAAACTGAGTAAAATGAACTGAATTACTTCGGCATTTGTTCTAGCAACTTTATAAATTGATGTATTTTTATACTAAATTTGGTTTTTTCCTTATGCCAGGTTTTTATGTGAGGGGTAGTGCCAACACAAATCTTTCTTTGAGCTGCTGAAAGCCACAGATGCTGCAGGACAAGAGATCAATCTGTAGGAGTCTGAAGTCTATCAAGTTTATTAAATCTAAAGGGTTAGAGGGACAGAGGGAGGAAAAACAAGGTCACTAGAGCTGAAAAGATGAGACTGCACTCATGAATCTTGAGCTGTGTTTTTATCTGTGATTTTGTTTTTAACTGTTTTCCTCCTGATAAGTACAGAACACTACTTTTCAGTATGTCTGCCACATGGCCTTTAACAGAGATCAAACTGGCCAGCCCATAATTTTATAACCATGAAATTTAAACTTTTGGGTGTACTATTTTAGGTCCTACCAGAGACTGGAGGAGATGGTAAGAAATGCTTCTTTTCAAGACTACGCAGTTTTAGTTGAGCAATAGATATCACCAACTCAAATGCCTCACGTAAATGTCTCATCTAATTAAATGCCTCAATACGGGGATGTAAATCCTTTTCTACTCCAAATCAACATGATTTATAAGGAGACCTAAGAAAAAGGAGCTGAACTGGATATTTGTAATAAGGAAAAAAAAATTTCCCCTCTATGAAAATGAAAAAGAACCCCAAACCACTAGCCCAAGTCTTGCCAAACTACAAGTTATAGGGAGCAGCTGAGTGGTTGGACAAGCTGGAGCTGGGTTAATGTGCAGAGTATAAGTGGGCTTACTGGTGCAGAGGTCCATACTGTGCGGAGCATTTGTATGAATCACGTGGTGAAATGTCTCCTGCAGTCCATGATGTAAGTCTTTAATGTTGAGGTACTTCCAGTTAAGTGGCTCATTAATGGTGTGTCGTTTGCATCATCGAATTCCCTCAGGAGTTGTCTCAAATTTCTCCTCATCTTTGTTGGCTTATGTACAGCAATATCCTTCTAAGTCCTTGGCATCTGTCCCCTGTATGTAATTATGTAGAAATTAATCTCTGTGTATCTGAATAGCTGATTGCATCGTTATTGATAAAGCACCTGTATTTATCAACAGCTCTGCAAGGAACAGGCACATAAACTTCAGTGGGTAAATAATACACTGATATTCGAGCTGTCTGGTCTACAGTCAGATCTTGGAATGCAATGTTTTCTTTTTTTTCTATGAAGACAGCAAATGTTACATATTTTCCACTACATAAATGGCTTTAGTTAACATTAATCAAAACTGCTTATCAGCTGCAGAACACACTTCTAGATGTACATCTCCAGGGCAGCCCAAAGCCAAATGGGTGACAGGCTTCTAATAGATAGCTCATGAAACCCTGTTCCGCTGGCACTTATCTTTGTTAAAGCTGAATGTAATCTATGTTTTCATCCCGTGATACAGGGTGTGATATGTGTGGACTGCTCTTAGGAACTGTGACTCCTTCACGCTAGAGGGAAAACAGGAGCGCGAAAACAATGCAAATACAAGACCCAAATGTGTGCAAGTCTCCCACAGATCCCCGAGCTTTGAGGGTTTCTTGCAAGGCTGTGAAAAGCTCACTTAAAAGAAGCACCCAGTCAAATCCCCCACGGAGAGGTTCCTTCAGAAGTCAGCTGTCCCAGTGGGCCTCTGCTATCATTTCCCAGTTGAGGAAATGTGCTTTTCCAGTGGTATATGCTGTTACTAAGTTAAAATTGAAGGCCATGCTAATACAGTAGAATGGCTTCTCTAAGAGGAGCAGAGCAGAAAGTGGGTTAGGGAACAGGCTAGAAGTCAGTAACTAGTTTTGCACTCAAGGCTGAGAATGTACAATCCATAAACTGCTTCAGACTATATATAAATGTGAAGTTCCAACATTCTATTGCTAACTTTCTAAGCACTGGTTTCCTGTTGCTTTTCCTGCAGCAGAGTTAACCCTGTTAACAACATGAGGGCTGGATGTATTTAAAAGCTGCCTTCCTGTCAGAGTAACACGGTTTGTGAGCATAGACCTCACTGTGTTTGGGAAGGTGGGGCAGCCAGTAGTAGAGTAACGACAGCCTAGACAGTCTTTGGTTGCTCATCCTCACATCAGTCCCAAGAAAAACACATTCTCTTAGATTCCCTTTCCAAATATTTTAAGAGCAAGAGGATAATTGAGGATGCATTTGTTGAAAGCAAATTCTGCTAGACTAGCTGGATTGCCTTCTCTGATGAAATGACTGGTTATGTGGTGGAGGGAAGAGCAACAGAGGCACACTACCCTGATGTTGAGAGAGGCTTTTGACAGGATCTATCTTAAAATCATTGTGGTTGGAAGAGACCTTCAAGATAAAGTCCAACCATTAAGCCAGCATTGTCAGGTCAGCACTAAACCATGTCCCTCAGTACCACACCTACATAGCTTTAAAATCCCTCCAGGGATGGGAAATCCACCACTGCCCTGGGCAGACTGGGCCAGGCCTTGACAGCCCTTGTGGGCAAGACATTTTCCTAATGTCCAACATAAACTTCTGGTGCAATTTGAGGCCATTTTCTCTTGACTTATTGCTTCTTCCTTGTGAAAAGAGACCAACCCCCACCTTACTCCGGGTTCCCTGAACGGGAGTTGTAGAAAGCAAGGAGATCTCCCCTGAGCCTCCTTTGCTTCAGGCTGCAAAACCCCATTAAAAAAATTAAAAAGCATGTTTTGGGGCTGTTATCCATTGAATGGCTTAGAATTTGCAGTGCCTAATGAAGTGCTCTGAAAAGAAATCAATTATGCACCATGAATGCTGGTTCTTGCACACAGGTTTGAGTTCTCATGATGCTTGTTTTGTAAGAACATGATATAAGAAGGGTAATACTGAGGAAAAAAAAAGAAGTGTTTTCCCAGATTCCAGCAATTTTCAACTCAGGGAACCTCCTAAGCCCCAAATAATTTGAGTGCTAGGAAGCTCGGTGAACTTTTCTTCCATGTTTTTTTGCATTTCCCCCCTATTATGTTTGAATGCTGGCATCCAGGTCGCCTTGTGGTAAGGGATTATATGGTTTAACTAAGTATTGTATGAAAAAAAAAAAAAGTTCTTAGGTGTGTTCTTGAACCTCCCACCTGTAAGTGTCATTTGATGACCCCCAGGTCTGGTGCTGCAAGAGGCAGGCAGGAGCTGGCTCCTGTTCTGCCTTTCCTTGCCACTCCTGATTTTACAGATGCCTGTAGCTCTCCTGTATCATCTTTCTGAGGTGAGAAAGTCCTGGTTTATGCAGTCATTCTTTTTCTGAAGGAATTTGCTTCTCAGACCACTGGCCATCATTGTTGTCCCTCCTTGAACTTTTTCCAGTATGGTTCATTCTGGTTGAGGATGAGTGAGAAGGACCAAAACTGCAAAAGCTATCCAAGCTCTGGAGAAAACATGGGTTTGAATGGCAGCTTAACGATGTTTTTTGTTTGCTTTCTTAAGAATCCTGAGCGTTTTGATGAATTTGCACTGAACTGACACATTTTAGATCTCCTGCCTAACTCTAAAATCTAGCTCTTGGATCAATATAAGTAGGGTGGTCCCCATCATTGTCTCTGTGATGTTTGGGATGGTTTTTTCACTTATGTCACTATATTTGAGCTAATCTGTCATTTTAACACCTAGTCCTGTTGGTTCTTCTGCAGTTCTTCACAATCTGCTCTTCTTTTTGCTAACTCGAATGACATGATTACTAGACTTTGTGAATTTCTGTGTTTATCCCTTTTTCCACTTTGTCCGTGAATACCTTTCCACATACATTATATTGTGACTAGTGGTTGCCACCAGGCAGCCAAATGGTTGTTTTGAGGTAGAAAAACTAATTGCTGAAGAATGATGGAAAGGGTTCTGATTTAAACATTGGACTGTGTTGTGTGTGTGTTTGCTAGGTCATCACTGTTGATTTTGGACCTTACGCCCCTTACCTCAGGTCCACTATCTTCCCCACAGCAGTGAGACTGGGGCTGCTGGTGCAGGGTCCCCCCGGTAGTCTGCAGTTTGTTTCCTTGCCCATAACCCCCAGCGCTACCTTTCCAGGCAGTGCAAACGCAGGGACCCTGTCTCTGCTTCTTGGCAGAGGGCTGCTGGCTTCAGCTTTCTTTGGTTTTTACTAATTCTCTTACTTCAGTCTCCATGGTTTTTAATTAGTCCCAAAGGAATTCCAGTGGACCTGCTTGGGTGAGCATCTGCTCAGTGCTGGGCATGCTCCTGCCAGCTCTTTCCCAGACAGCCTGGATCTGACTTACCTAAACCTGGAGTGACAAAAGTGTGATTAAGCAAAACTTCATTGGAGGTTGCTTGTATAATTCTGCTTAAAAACTATTTTGTAGTTCACAGTAATCTGTTTTCTGTTAGTATTTTCTGTGTGAAATGCATAAAGATAAACTCACAGAAACCAAACTTTGCTGATACGCTTTAATTTAAAAACCTAATCTAATTCCTTCAATTCACTTGGAAGAATATTGGTCATTAATCGAAACACAAAGCAGAAAGGGCAAAGTTTGGCAGCAGTCTTTCCCACCCAGTCTCATCCCTAGTGCTGTCTGGTGGTAGAATTTCAAGGAAGACCCTGAAGAACATGTTGTTCTGCTATTTTTTCATCATAAGCAGAAGCAGTTTTGCAAAGTTTCCCCAACTTCCCCCAGGCAGAGAGATGCACACACCTGCAGAAACCCTGTGCAGCAGTTGGTCAGGCTAGGAGCTGGCTCTGGGGTGCCGTGGGATGAGCTGACTGTACTGACCATGTGCTGCCCAGCTGGGCTTTCCCATGTGCAGGAGTTGGCACCCAGATCTACTGCATCCTGAGCGCCCCGAGTTTGCTCTGCACACGTGAGCTGTCTGTGTAAGCACATGGGCTGCAGATGTTGTGCAACTGGGCAGTGCTGGGCACATAGAGTGCATGTGTCGGTTCTACGAACACAGGGCCAGCTCTGCCATGGACTGGGCTGGGGGCACTGCTGATCATCTTGGTCATCGAAGTGAAGCCTGCGACCTCTATATGGACAAAACTTGCCTTGGAAAAGATGATGTGTCCCAGTGAATTTGGTTAATGCAGGATATGCTTAGCAATAAAGAATTCTTAAATAGCTGCTACAGCTCCATTTCTGGTACATTGCAAGGTTTGGGACTAGTCTCTCTTCTACTGAAGCCAGGGACAAAAATCACACTTGTTTTTACCAAAGCCCTTTCTGCTTTCACCAAAAATCTTACTGCCAGTACATATGAGAGTAATCGGACGGTAGGGAAAGGTGACATGCAGTGAAATCAGCGCTGGTTTCTATCATTGCTGTTAAGTCAGCAACTTGTCTGGAGTCAAGACTTTAGCTGTGGCTTTTAATTCTTCCAGTGCTGAAATTCTATTCTGATGACAGTGAAGAGGAGCAACTAAACTCATCAAGTTTCACTGGCTATAGGAGGAGGTTCAGCTTATTTCTTTGCTGCAGTTGCTCTTTGTCTTGGGTATTGTTAAGAAAAAAATCAAGTCTTGGTGCATCCAACCCCCAGGGGCTCCATGAGGCTTGCGAGAATCTCTGAGGTACTCACAGCTGCTGAAGGGCTTTTGATTGACAAGGCCACTTCCATGTTATTCTTCTGTGTTTCCTTTTGTGTTGTTTTCAATTCCAGTAATTTCAACAGAGCTGCCTACAACCAGAAACTATGGAAATTGAATACAGAAAGATGTAATATTTCAAGGAAGAGTAAGTGTAGCAGTGTAATTTCATTTTCCTAGAAAAAGGTTATAGATTTCTCAAGACCAGCACTATATTCTCAGTTTAACTCTCCAGGCAGGAAGTGTTTTATTTTTCTTTCTTTAGGTCCCAAAGGATGTTTCTTTGTTAGAAAGCCAAATCTCTGTTCCTTCTGTTTCTTGTAACTGATAGCAAACCTGGTGAACATAGAGTAGACTTGGCACCAAATGCATGAGCTTGTAGCCTATTTCTTTTACAAACCTATTTCGTTTGAACATTGGAAGTCTGCCTTTGTTTTCTGCTAGATAACTTGGTAGGCAACTAATTGATTTTCTTGTGGCCAGATGCTGAAGCCTACCCCAATGTTAATGAGACTTACTTACACAAACAGCCTCAAAGAGGTTAACAGGAACCTGTATGTGTAAGTCCCTGGTGCAGCTGGTTTTTGCTGAGAAATGGTAGTAGCAGCAGCTTGGTTTCAATCCCCACTTTGACCCACAATAAATTCCCTCTTTCTTCCCCAGGATCCTATGTGTACACTAAATGTGTCTGGACTGTATACATAAAGGTACCTGAGCTTGCTCTGGTAACAAAAACAATATCTGTATAGCCATAAACCTGCTTTTAAGAGGGCTAATTGTAGCTTGGGAGGCAGAACGTGCTGTCCAGACTGGTGTGCATCTAACATGTTCATTCAGGTCCTGTTACATGGCAGGCAGGAAACTCAAGAGCGTTTTGAAACAAATCAGTCTTGTTGTGATCAAAAAGATGCACCCACAGCCAAATGGTTGAGTAAGTTGGGTATCTAGGATGCCAAAAGTGTATGGCATGATGATTTGGAGCAGGTACTGTGTAGCTGAGAGGGATGGAGAAGTATTGCAAGGATATTCAGTGACAAGTGGTGTCCCTCTAGGGCCAGTTCATTAATGACATGGACAGTGGAATCAAATGCACTCTCAGCAAGCTTGCAGATGATGCCAAGCTGAGTAGTGCATCTGATACATCTGAGGGACAGGATCCATCCAGAGGGACCTGGACAGTCTTGAGAAGTGGGCCTGTGTGAACCTTGTGAGGTTCAACTAGGCAGAGTGCAAAGCCCTGCACCTGTGTCAGGTCAATCCCTGGTATCAATACAGGCTGAGGGATGAAGAGATTAAGAGCAGCCCTGTGGAGAAAGACTTGGGGGCATTGGCTGATGAGAAGTTCAATGTGACTTGACAATGAGCACTCGCAGAGCAGAAGCCAACCATATCCTGAGCTGCATCCCCAACAGTGTGGGCAGCAGGTCGAGAGAGGGGATTCTTCCCCTCTTCTTCACTCTGGTGAGACCTCACCTGGGTCCAGCTCTGGGGCACCCAGCATAAGAAGAACATGGACCTGTTCGAGCAGGGCCAGAGCAGATGCCAAAAATGATGTGAGGGCTGGAACCCCTCTGCTGTGGGGACAGGCTAAGATGGTTGAGGTCGTTCAGCCTGGAGAAGAGAAGGCTCCAGGGGGAGCAGACTTCCAGTGCTTAAAGGGGGCCTGTCAGAAAGATGGGGACAGACTTTTTCTCCTGTGGTGACAGGAGAAGGGGTAATGGTTTGAAACTAAAAGTGGAAATTTAGACTAGTGAGAAGGAAGAAATTTTTTATACTGATGGTGGTGAAACGCTGGCCCAGGTTGCCAAGAGAGGTGGTAGAAGCGCTATTCCTGGAAACATTCTGTGATATACAGAAGTATGATGTTAAACAGCACAAAACTGAGAGATAGCGGAAATCAGCATTGGAAATTAAGATTTTGGCTGTTACTGTGACTTAATTGTCAACTGGAGGGCTCCAGGAGCAGAAGCATTGTATGGCTGAAGCTGAGCTCATGTTCATGGATGCAAGGCTCTAAGCATCAACTGTGTCCCTTTATTTTTCTGTACAGAAATTAGGAAGCTTGCTCACTGGAGTTTGCCATCTTCACAGGTTAATCTGAGTCTGTATCTGCAGTATGACCTCTTTGCCATCTTTATGTTTTCAGGGGATGATTTTTCTTGATTTACTTCAGATCAGGACATCATACCTGTGGGCTTTAAAGGGTTGCTGCCTCATGTGATTCCATGATTCTGAACTACAGTATAAAGTTTCTCAGCCACGGGGCTCTCCTTTGTAGAACTACTGGAGATTATTTTAATTTACAATGAAACAAGAGGCAAAGTTTAGTCTCCCATTTTGTTTGGCTTTGTGCCCGCACCTCTGAATTGCTTCTGCAGTAGTTTGTCTGACCATGCAGCTGTAGAAACCAGACACGAGGAAGACTTCAGCTATTTGATTGTCACCCAGCTGGCAATACTAGTGCTTGAGGTGGCTTTTGGGAGTTTTCTAGCTGATAAGTCATTTTATGTTTGAGTTTGATCATTCTAGGCTGACTGTTGTGTTTACTTCTGGTTAAAAAGTCACTCGAAGAGCCAGTTGCCTACTTTCACCACATGCTGAAGTTCATGCTTTATTGGTGAATTAGCCACGTGTTTCTTGTTTAGAAGTTCCAAAATATTCCTGCATGCTGCTTGTTCTAGACATGTGACAGAAAAGAATGGCAAATATAGGAAGCCCCTTACAGCAAGCATACAAATAAAAATTAAGGACTCATAAAGGACTGAAATATAGGCTAGAATTGTTGTAGTTTGGTATAATAATAATAACAATAAATATTCTGCTTGCAAACAGCCCATGGAAACAATTTAAAAGATTATCTGTGAATATAATATTTTACAGAAATAAATATTAGGTTTTCCTAGAGGAAACTATAGCAGTGAAAGAGCACATGAAAAAAAAATAAACCGGGCAAGAAGCAGGGCTATTTTGTTGCCTGACTTTCATTGGATACTTTACTTATCCTGAGGTTAAATTTGATCTTGATCTTGAGTTCTGCAATGAAGTAATTTGCTGTAGCACTCTGTTGCATAACCATTCAAAGAACACAATGAGGCTTTTTGGCTGGTGCAGTCCAGCTTTTATGAGATGGGAAGCTCAAATGGTAACTTTAGTCAAGCCACCAGTAAATTTCAACTATCTTAGCTGGCAAGAAAATTTTATCAATCAGAATATACCTATGGTACAAGTTGAGTAGTCAGGCTATGAAAACACATCTAGATAACTACTGTTCAGTTTTTATATAAATACTTGATATGAAATTAGCCACTGTTAATAATTTAATCATCAGTTTAACTGATAAAATGCAGTTATTTCACCTACCTATTTGGTCTAATGCTGACACACCCAAGTTCTTTTAGGTTGTGTTCCCAACAACAGTTTATTTTGTCCATTTGTCTCCAGCTGCATATTCTTTGTAAAATCATAACAGCAGGATGTGGTTAGAACATCATACATGATATTGCAGCTCTTAACGACATGGCTTTTCCAGGAAGGGGTGTTGGAGGTTTGTCTGATATAGTGCTTGCAAGCGTGCTCCAGCAAAAGTACTGACAACTTGTCAGACTGGATGTCTGCCGTGAGCTTTCCAGTTCCAAAAGAGGAGTAGTGAGGGCCGTATGAATTGGTGGTCTTCGCTACTATTCTCATTGGTCTTCAGCAGAGTCCCTTGACCCTTACTGGAGAGTTATGGAACAAGGTGCTTTTGTTTCATCTTGTTGATACTGCGCAAAGCAAATGATAGAATTGTTTTGGTTGGAAAAGACCATTAAGATCATCAAGTCCAACTGTTAACCCATCACGGCCAGGTAACCCCTAAACCATGTCCCTCAGCACTACATCTACATGGCTTTGAAATCCCTCCAGGGATGGGGACTCCACCACTTCACTGGAAAGCCTGGGCAAAGCCTTGACAATCCTTTTGGGGAAGAAATTTTTCCTTGTGACCAATCTAAACCTCCCCTGCCACAACTCAAGGCCATTTCCTCTTGGCCTGTCACTTGTTCCTGAGGAGAAGAGACCAACCCCACCTGGTTCCAAACTCCTCTCAGGGAGTTGTCAGGAGCAAGAAGGCCTCCCCTGAGCCTCCTTTTACCCAGGCTAAACAACCCCAGTTCCCTCAGCCATTCCTCACGGGACTTGTTCTCCAGATCCTTCAACAGCTTTGTTGCCCTTCTCTGGACATGCTCCAGCCCCTCAATGTCCTTCTTGGAGTGAGAGGCCAAAACTGAACCCAGAATTTGAGGTGTGGCCTCACCTGTGTCCGGTGCAGGGGGGCGATCCCTGCCCTAGTCCTGCTGGCCACACTATTGCTGATCCAAGCCAGGATGCTTGTGGTCTTCTTGGCCACCTGGGCACATGCTGGCTCATGTGTCACCTATTTGCAAAGTAATTCTTTCCATATGTTGATGGCTGGTTTTAGCACTGAATTATTTTTAAATGTGATCCATTTTAAATCCAATTCACTTTCTTAATTTCCTCCTAATTAGTCATCTATAGACATTATGTAGGTCAGTAGTCCCTCAAGACAGAGATGATCTGCTTCAGGAAGGGTAAGTAGGAGTCCAAGGCTTGTTCACAGACCTCACAAATCCGTGTTGCATTCCAGAGGGTTGGTTTTCTCTTATTCCTTCGAAAAATAAATGTTTGGTCCAAAGCAACCTTAAAAAAACATAAGGTAAATGCAACCAGCTCAGATATCTGAATCTGTGAAGAAGGTAAAACCAAGTCCCAGAAATTAGCTGAGATTCATATGCCAGTTCTGTGATTTCTTTGACATCTTCTGAACAGAAACACTGCTCAAAAGAGTTTTAACTAGCATTGCCCAAAGCAGAGGGCAAAGTAGAGTTCATTTGGCATGATGCTGAAGACAGACAAATTAAAACATGAAAAGATGTAATGGGGGAGGGGGTGTGTGTGGGACACATAACACTAGGATGCATTGACACTCACCCCAGCTGGGGTTTTGTTGCTGGTGGTTTGGGAAGCATTTCCGTGGTCATGGTATGGTTTTGTGAGAAGCTTTCTTTGCTTAGGCTTAGTCCATTGTATCACACGGAGATCTCAGAAAGGAGCTGAGAGATGAAGCATCTCATTCTTTGTTTCAGCTGAGTTCAACTTCATTATGAAAAATCTTTTAAATGAAGAAACTACTCAGAGCACTGCATTGGAAAGAACCAATTGTTTGGTTGCTGTAGACACATGAGGTGGACCTCAGTGCTTTCTGTATTCAACCAGGCACCTTACTTCGCTTGTGCAAGCCATATCCAGTAAGAAATCAGTCCTTATTCAAGCAGCATTTGAATGATGCTTGATATGCAGGAGAGCTGATAGAACTGGCAGTAGCATGACCAAAGTGTGTGTGTGTTTATACAGCTTGGACTTATCACCAGGAAGAACTTTCCTTCACTGCAATAGCACCCTGGTGGAGGCTGCTCTTTTGATGTACGGAGGTTCGCTGTTTCCTTGTCATTACGTGGTCCCTCTGTCTTGTGGGCAGAAGCAAGGTACTGAGCTACATGGACCTCACTGCTATGACTGTCTTCATGGGTGCCTTCTGCATGGGGAGAGTAGTTCAGAGAATTGTATGCTTGACCCAGAAAAACTGCATCTGTGAGGTTTTACTATGTGTGTTGGTGTTTTGCTTTCCAGAGGGAGCAGAAGCAGTGAGCCAAAGGGGCAGCCATTCCAGCATGTGAAATTCAAGCGCAATTACCAATGGCAATGGGTCTCCTGTTGACAAAGAAGCTCTTTTCATGGTTCTACGATATATAAACATCCTATCTGATATTTTCCCCCACCCCGTTTGTCAGATGGACTGTAGGTTTCTTTGGCTACAGAAGATCCTGTGGTTGAAGTTGGATCCATAGGTGTGTATGTTTACACTTAGCAGCTGTCATAGTAAAAGCTCTGTGGTTTGATGGTCCAATTCAGTGTAAATCACCACTTCAATGCTCAGTGATAGATAATTAGACATTGGCATTTGAGAAGGGTCTTTGTGGCTCTTATGGTGCAGTAATGAGGCCAAAACTGCTTGCTGCTTTGAATGAGGAGCCTTATTAAGGTGAACTGACCTACCGTCATGTTCTGCCCATCCTTGCAATCTACAACACCTCCTTTCATGAATTCTTGTTTAAACTACAGGCCTTGAAGTGACATCTTTCTCATTTGCTGTGCCAGACTCTCATGTAAACTTAGCACACATGCCCTGTGCTGCTTCTTCAGACCTATTAATTGGTGCTATGGCTTGGTCCTCGTTTTTTGCAAGAAAATCATGGTGCACCATGTGCTTGCTGATGCCATTTGGGAGGGTGGTGGTTTGGATGGAAAACTAATTTGTTCCTTTTAAAGTAGATTTTACATTTCTGCCCCATGTGCTATTTCTCGTGTGCTGTAACAGTTAGATTTCCAAACAGACATTGTGGAGCCTGGTTTAATGAGCTTTTAATGAGGATTTTCAAATGTTTCAGGCAGGAAGGCCTAGATAGTAATGCTCCTAGAAAAACAAGAAACATAACTCATTTCTGCTGTGTGGAACCAGTTCATTATTTCGAGAGGTGCTGCAGATTCTCAGATAAGACTTCTGCGTGTTTTTCTGTTTAGAAGCTAATTCAAGTTTAGCTGCATCCATCACTAAGACCGTCAATAGTGTCTTTGTCACCATGATGTCTAAAGATGTGCGTGAAGATCCCACATAATAATTTATTCCTGAGGCAAATTGTCTAAGTGAGACACAGGGACGAAAAATAGATGAAGTCCAGGAAAAGAAAATTGAGTTGTTTCTGTAAAGCTTGCGGAGGTGATGAATGCTGTTGATGTAATACGCAAACAGCAAAACAAGTGGTTTGGCAGCCGCTGCAGAGCCATTTACCTCGTTGACCAATATCACCTCAGTTGCATTTCTGTGCTCCTTTTATGGCTTTCATGCTGCGACGGTTCCTGGTCTCTAGCTCAGTGCCAGGGTTGGCCAGGGCTGTTTGGTTTCTGCTGGTGCCTAGAAAACTGGTATTGCACAACTACTTGTTACTAAAGATAATAGCAGCTCCATCATAGCTTCCAGATCCTCTGTGGAAATGCATAACCTCCTGCCCACTGCTGTGGAGCAGGCACCATGCTAGAAATGAGGCTCTGAAATCGCCAGGGATTTTTCCAACTTGCTCTGGTTTGGGTGGATATCAATTGGTAAGACACTGAGAGGACACTCTTGTTAGCCAGGACTTAGGATGCAGAACATATGAGAGCCCTCACCCTGATCCAGATGTCACTGAAATCAGCCAACACAATGATGTAGTCCCATCTTCCAGGGAGGAGGCTCTGTATTCTGTCTGGACCACATGCTCTATGGCATAAAAGCCGTGATAGTAAGATGGAACCCCAGGTCTGTGGGTGCTGTACCAAACTGGTAGCACAAAACACAGTGTTCAGGTTGTAATTGATCAAGGCTCGGATGCAGACACATCTCTGAAGTCCCATTAAAAGGGATGTCAGGCTGCTTCCCTATGACCTTAGGTCTAAGAGGATGGGATAGCCCAGCTGAGACTGTAACAATGAAGCATCCAAGGGGTGAAAATGTCAGTCCTGTTCAAATCCCTGGAGCAGCAAAAACTTTGATGTGTACTGTAATATGGAGCATGTCCGAAAGAAGGGCAACAAAGCTGGTGAAGGTTCTAGAGCCAAAGTCTTCTGAGGAGCAGCTGAGGGACCTGGAGATGTTCAGTCTGGAGAAAGGGAGGCTCAGGGGAGACCTTCTTGCTGCTGGCAACTCCCTGAAAGGAGGTTGGGTTGGGTTGGTCTCTTCTCCCAAGGCATAAGCAACAGGCCAAGAGGAAACAGTCTCAAGTTGCACCAGGGGAGGTTTAGGTTGGACATGAGGAGAAATGTCTTCCCTGCAAGGGTTGTCAAGGCCTGTCCCAGGCTTCCCAGTGAGGTGGTGGAGTGCCAATCCCTGGAGAGGTTTCAAAACCATATAGATGTGGTGCTGAGGGACACAGTTTAGAGGTGACCTTGCAGTTCTGGGTTAACAGTTGGACTTGATGATCTTAAAAGTCTCTTCCAACCAAAATGAGTCTACGATTCTATCATAAAGTTCCCCCACTCTCTGCTTGCAGTGATGTTGCTGTTTGGAGCCCAGATTGCAGTGCTGCTGCTGTGGAGCCTGAGCTGGGGCTATTGGTGCTTCTGGACCTGTGAGCGTGGCACTGGTGCTGCTCCAACCAGACACAGCTGCTGAGGTTCTGCTGGTAAGTCTGAACAGGCCCTTGAAATACCACCATGGGCTTTTCATGGATATACTCCTCTGGAACCATTTTGTTAGAGCTGGAGGCAGCTTCAGCATCTCTCTATCAAAGGCAGTCTTGATAGACCAATGGCCTGTAGATGTTTTTTCACTGGTATTCAGCTATCCCTCATATTGGTGGGTTTTGGGGCCTTATATGAACAGTCATTAGTCACCTGGGTTGCCCAAATGACTGAGAGTCAGGCAAGAACATCTCTGTTTATCTGGGAGGCCACTCCTTATCTGATGAGGAGAGCAGGAGAAAAAGATTGGGTGAGAATTGCTGGGTTTGAAGGATGCTGTCGAAATGGATGGAAGCAGCAAGCACCAAATGTTCTGCATCTTGGTGAGAGCAGTGAAAATATTGGCTGGAGAAGATGGATTTTGACTTCTTGTAGTCCTTCATGTTTCCTCAGTGTGGCTTTTTATAAACAGGTAAGATATATCAAAATGAGTATTTAATGTGAGTGTGTGTGGGCAGAGTGCTGGTTTGCAAAAGCCAAATCCGCACTTCAGAAGTCTCTGTGAAAAAAGTATAGAAGTTATAGGTGTTTGGTTTCTTTGTGATTGTTGCTTTCCACTGTTGCCTGTGGCCATGAAGACTGGACCAGCTGATGTGCTGTTTTCTACAGGCGTTTTAGTGTCCCTGTGACCAACTGAGATGGGCTGTTTTGGTAGATCTCAGGAGTGGTCTTTGACACAGTGGATCACCTTTTCTGTTTGGTGGATAATTGTGTAGGATAACAATGTGGCAGCCCTGGTTAAAGGCTTATCTCAGGTGAGACTGTTCTGGTCAGTAAAAAGCAAGCTCTCTTTCCTGTGCTATGCCACCAACATCTCGTGTATTTGCATTGTTATTGTAACCCATCTCTTAACAGGAATATTGAATGTCCATAAAACTATCCATGCTTCAAAGAACAAATAGTGTATGCTTAAGTTTTTAAGCCAAGTTTCATAGTGGGAAAGTATAGCTGCATCTTTCCCCAAAACATCTCTTTTGCATTTTATTTGGTGAGTCCCCAGTGTGTTTCATATGAATTACTTCAAAATAGGCTTTCTCACAGCTCTAGGCCAGCTGTGCAATGACAGCTATGAAATACTCCGAATTTAATAGATTCTGGTCTTGCCTATGAAACCATGTACTCCACAGAAATGCTTGATAGGAAACAATTCTAAATTGAATTAAAAATTATCTTCCTGGTTTGCAGCAAAGAGCTCATTGTCTTCAACCTACAAAGCCTCTCTAAATTTTATGTCCTTCTCTAAATTTTACAGTGGAGAACAGGAGCTATTCTGGATTTTTGTTACTTGAAAAACTTCCCTCTCCTCTTTATCTTTGTCTCCTCTGATACCTTGTGATATCATGGGCTTGTATTGAAGTGATTGGTGTACCCTGTAATGTAAACAGCTCATGCTGTCTGTTTTTTCACTTAACTGCTTGTTTTCCTCCTGTACCTCTTTGAGAATCATGGAATCATCAAATGGTTTGGGTTGGAAAGGATTTTAAAGGTCATCTAGTCCAACCCCCATGAAGTGAGCAGGGACATCTGCAACTAGAGCAGGTGGCTCAGAACCCCCTCAAACATCACCTGGAATGTTTCCAGAGATAGGGAATCGACCACTTCTCTGGGCAACCTGAGCCAGGGTTTCACCACCCTCACCGTAAAAATGACTCCCTTATGTCCAGGTAAATCTCCCCTCTTTTCATTTAAAGCTGTCACCTCTTCTCCTGTCATAAAAGGCCCTGATAAAAAAGTCTGTCCCCATCTTTCTGACAGGTCTCTTTAAGCACTGAAAGGCTGCAATAAGGTCTCCCTGGAGCCTTCTCTTCTTCAGGCTGAGCAATCCCAACTCTCTCATCTTGTCCCCACAGCAGAGGGGTTCCAGCCCTCACAATGCTATGGTCTCTTCTGGCCCGGATCCAACAAGTCCATGTCTCTCCTGTGCTGAGAACTGCAGAGCTGGACCCATCACTGCAAGGGGGTTCTCACCAGAGTAGAGCAGAGGAGAAGAATTTGCCTCTGCCTTGACCTGCTGCCCACGCTATTGAGGATGCAGCCCAGGGTTCCATCAGCTTCTGGGCTATAAGTGCACAGTGCCAGCTCGTGTCCAGCTTTTCACCCAGCAAGTGAGACCTTACACGGTTTTCTTTTAACAAAATGCTCTAATTTGGTGTTTCAGAGGTGCAGTAAGCTATTTTAAAAGGGCACAGTTCGGTCTGTTTCCCCTTGCAGTAACTTGAAAAAAATTGTCTTACATACTTCATGTTTGCTGAGACCTGTTTTCTTCCCCTTGCTTTTTCCTGTGAGTAATAAACCCATCACTTTAATTCTGCGTTTCTATATCATGGTGACAAAAGAGATGGTGACACTTTGTGACATCAGTGCAGACTGAGGGAGTTATTATTACCTTGGTTCTGTTATCACACCTGAAATTACCAGTCAGATTCCAGCAGAATTACTAGTTAGATTCCAGCAGAGGTGCATTTCTTCCTGAAACTGCAACATGGTGTGATGTTAAAACTGTCAATGATTCAGAGGAAGCTCTTTACTGTAGAAAGTGTGGCTCAGAAGATATTTGTATGATTAGAGCAAGCAACATGGGAAAACACCTTTTGAAATCATTCCTTAAACGCGTCTTGCTGCATGTGCTTTGCAGCCTGCTTGGGAAGAAGGAAATAGCTGGGAAACATAGAATGGTTTGGGTTGGAAGGGACCTTCAAGATCATCTAGTTCAAATTCCCTTGCCGTGGGCAGGGACACCTACCACTAGACCAGGTTGCTCAAAGACCCATCCAACCTGGTCTTGAACACAGCCAGGGATGGAATATCCACAGTTTCCTTGGTCTACTTGTTCCAGTGTCTCACCACCCTCAGAGTGAAGAACCATTTCCTCATATCTAATCTAAATCTCCCCTCTTCCATTTTGAAGCCATCACCCTCAAATTACCTGGGAATATCAGTCTGCCTGTCTTCACACTCTTGCCTCCCCTCTTAACTGTAACCCCGAGCTGCTCCTCTTCCTAGCAAACCTGACTTGTGCTGCACTTCAGAGTTAAGGACTCTTTTGTATTCCATGCAAAAGAAAATCATCATCACCATTGATAGGAGGCTCAGAGCTGGCTTTAGCAAAGAAGAGTAGGGAGGTGAGCTGTGGTATTTGCCTAGGGTTGAGGAGATGAGCTAGCTGCTCTGAGCTGCTAATCATTCTCTCTTGCTTGTACAAGCCTATGCTCAGATGCCTTTGGGCTGGCTTTGAAGGCCTGATTCACTGAAAATATCTGGTCCCATGTTCTTGCTTTCTGAGCAACTGTACCTTGTGGTGTGTCCCATGTTTGGAAACTTACATTAGGAAGAGATGTAAAGGAAGGTTGAATAGGAGGTGTTCTAGTGGACTGGAGAGTCAAAGAATAACCTTCCCGGAGTCATAGCTGGATGTGGTGCTAGGGACATGTTTTTCTGTGGTGATGTATTTTTAGCATGACTTCACAGCCATCTCCTCCTCAGTGCTTCTGTTGCAGAAGCTGCTCACCCTACCTCCCTGCTTCTGCCCCTGTGCCCTGTCTGTGCCTCTGCTGACAAGTGTCCAGATAATTCTGGAAGCATCTGCTCCTCTCTGATGTTGCTAACCTACAAAGGGATTTGGCACTTCAGCGAGAGTGTATATAAAAATATACACAGTGCACAATATTGTCCATCCTACGTGCATAGCAAGAGCTCAGGTTTGAAGGGAGGCAGCACCTGCTGCCTTCCTACCAGCAGCAGCTGCTGCCTCCTGCCATAGGGGCAGCAGTAGGAGAATGTACTTCTGTCCAAGACCTCTGCTGGGTTTTCCTTCCAGCCCTGTCCTCCTCCTTTTACAAGTTGAGGAGGACTCTCTTCTCATTTTCCTGAGCTATCCCTTCTTCGTAAGAGGATTGGGGCGGGGTAGATTGGCCTTTGTAGAAGGAATAGGTGGAGGCCTGTAGTCCTCAAAGGAAGATGATGAGAGCAAGTGATGGGAAGGGGACCTTCCTTCTCCCATGTGCTTTTAACCCCAGTGCTTCCTCCCTGCCTGTTTTGCCTCCTCTCCAGGACATATTCTGCTGCAGTGGAAGCAAAATCAAACATGCCCCTGAGACTAAGATACCTTGAGTTTTGATGTCTCCCTCATCTGCAATGGACTACTGTCCCCCATAAAAGCCTCTGTTTGGGGTGTGACTCTGCATGGGTGTAGGTATTTCCCTGCATTCTGGGAAATTTTAAACACTGGGAATATAGTATTATGGAAGAAAGAGAGCTGGGAGACACTTGCAGTGGTTGGCAAGTCCAGCCTCTTGCCTAAAGTCAAGAATGATTGCAGTGAAGCCATTCTTGAGATCCTTCTATTATCTCAGTTGCTTAAGAGTTGTAACCTTCCTGGACACTCTCCCCATATTTACCTGTTACTTCTTAACCTGTCCACTGCAGATCCAGAGAATGGGTGATCTGTTTCCTTGTGGAAGTTTGAAGGTGATTACTGTGTGTCTCCCCTGCCTAGCCCTTCTCCAGGTACCCTCGAATGGATGAGTCTGGTTATTCCAGACGGATGATGTAAAGAGAATCTCTGGATTTACTTCAGAGTGTTCTTACCTACCAGGGAGGGTATTGTGCAATACCAGGATACTGCACTCTGGCTGAGACCAACCTGATACAGCATGAAAGTGCATGATAGAACATAACCTTTCCTAGGTCAGATTGGATGGGGCTTTGAGCAACCTGCTTTAGTTGCAGATGTCCCTGCTGACTGCAGGGGGCTTGGACTAGAAGACCTTTAAAGGTCCTTTCCAATCCAAACCATTCTATGATTCTATGCTATGTCCTATTGCTGTTTTTTTTAATATTTGTGCACATGTAGTGAGATTTTTAAATGTTCTGTGTGTACCAGGAAGAGAGGCTGGTGGTGGGAGACTGTCAAAGAGCAAACCACTTGATGCATTGACAATAATTTCTTGACACAGGTGGTGGAGGAACCAACAAGGAGAGGAGTACTGTTGGACCGTGTACTAATAAACACAGAGAGACTGGTTGAGGATGTGAAAGTAGGAGGCACCCTTGGCTGCAGTGACCACAAGATGGTAGAGTTAAGAATCGCATGTGGCAGACACAGGGCCACAAACAGGATTGCTACCCTGGACTTCAGTAGGGCTAACTTTGGCCTCTTCAGGGAACTGCTTGAAAAAGTCCTGTGGGACAGGGCCCAAGAAAGCTGGCTAATATTCAAGTGCCTTTTCCTCCAGGCTCAAGATCAGAGCATCCCAAAGAGTAAGAAAATCAAGTAAGAATCAAGGAGACCTGTGTGGTTGGGCAGGGAGCTAATGAATAAACTGAAGTGGAATAAGGAAGTATACAGAACATGGAAGGAGGGGCTGACCACTTGGGAAGAGTACAAAGAATTTGTCAGAGGATGCAGTAATGCACCAAGGAAAGTTAAGGCCTCCTTAGAACTAAATCTGGCAAGGGAGGTAAAGGATGCCAAGAAAGCCTTTTTCAGTTATTTTGGAGGTAAAAGGAAGTCTAGAGGAAATGTGGGCCTGCTGCTGAATGAAGTGGGTGCCCTGGTGACCAAGGATAGAGAGAAGGTGGAGTTACTGAATGCCACCTTTGCCTTGGTCTTTACTGCTAAGGCCATCTCCCAGGGTTTCCAGTCCTATAAGACCACAGAGGAAGTCTGGAGGAAGGAAAACTTTGTCTCAGTTGAGGAAGAATGGGTTAGAGAGCAGTTAAGCAAACTGAACATCAGCAAGTCCATGGGCCCTGATGGGATGCACCCACGAGTACTGAGGGAAATAGCAGAGGTCATTGCTAGGCCACTCTCTATAATCTTCAAGAGGTCCTGGAGAACAGGAGAGGTGTCTGCGAACTGGAGGAAGGCCAACATCATCACAATCTTCAAAAAGAACAAGAAGGAGGACACCGGTAACTATAGGCCGGTCAGCCTCACCTCCATTCCTGGGAAAGTGATGGAACAGCTTGTTCTTGCCACCATCTCAAGGCATACTGAGTAAAGGAAGCTTATCATGAGTAGTCAACATGGATTCAACAAAGGGAAGTCATGCTTGACTAATCTGATAGCCTTTTATGATAGCACTAGATGGATAGATAAGGGGAGGGCAGTGGATGTGGTATATCTCGACTTCAGCAGGGTTTTCTATACTGTCTCCCATGATATCCTCACAGCCAAGCTTAAGAAGTGCAGCTTGGATGGTTGTGTGGTGAGATGGATTGTAAACTGGCTGAAGGACAGAGCCCAGAGAGTTGTGGTCAGTGGAGCAGAGTCTAGTTGGAGGCCTGTGGGTAGTGGTGTTCTCCAGGCATCAGTCCTGGGTCCAGTGCTGTTCAATATATTCATCAATGACCTGGACGAAGGGATAGTGTGTACCCTCAGCAAGTTTACTGATGATACAAAACTGGGAGGAGTGGCTGATACACCAGAAGGCTGTTCTGCCATCCAGCATGACCTGAACAGGCTGGAAAGCTGGGCGGGGAGAAATTTAATGAAGTTCAACAAGGGCAAGTGTAAAGTGCTGCATCTGGGGAAGAACAGCCCCATGTATCAGTACAGGTTGGGGGCTGATCTATTGGAGAGCAGATCTGGGGAAAAAGATCTAGGAGACATGGTGGACAAGAGGATGGCCATGAGCCAACAATGCACACTCGTGGCCAAGAAGGCCGATGGCATCCTTGGATGCATTAAGAGCGTGTCCAGCAGGTTGAGGGAGGTTCTTCTCCCTCTCTACTCTGCACTGATGAGGCCCCACCTGGAGTACTGTATCCAGTTCTGGGCACCCCAGTTCAAGAAAGACAGGGAGCTGCTGGAGACAGTCCAGCGCAGAGCCACTAATATGTTTAAGGGAGTGGAGCATCTCCCTTATGAGGAGAGGCTGAGAGAGCTGGGTCATTTTAGCTTGGAGAAAGGGAGACTGAGGGGTGACCTTATTAATGTCTATAAATAAGTAAAGGACAAGTGTTGGTAGGATGAAGCCAGTCTCTTCTCAGTGACATCCAGTGATAGGACAAGGGGTAATGGGTACAACCTGGAGCACGGGAGGTTTCGGGTAAACATAATGAAAAACCTTTTCATGGTGAGGATGACAGAGCACTGGAACAGGCTGCCCAGAGAGGTTGTGGAGTCTCCTTCTCTGGAGACATCCAAAACCCGCCTGGGTGCGTTCCTGTGTGACCTGATCTAGGTGATCCTGCTCTGGCAGGGGGGTTGGACTAGATGATTTTTTGAGGTCCCTTCTAACCCCTAAAGTTCTGTGATTCTGTGAGGCAGTGGACTAGCAGAAGTACGTGAAAGTGAGCTTAACCAGGTGTGTTGATGGGGAAGAAGTAATGTGCAGTGGCACCTCTGGGAGGGGAGAAGAAGGTCACAAGGCTGATATGGCTGCAGAGGAAGTTGAGACAAATGCCAGAAGGCCTTGGGCAAGTAATGGAAAACAATGAGCTCACAGCCTGAGCAAGGTTAGGAAAAGGAAAACTGAGCTGTAAAATTGCTGCTGTTCAGAAAATGAGCTGTGAACTGTGCAAAAAAGTCTGGACTTCTATAGGGGTAAGGATCCTCTGCATGATGAGTGCCCTGGGGAGAGGAGGAAGCAGAAACTGGGAAGAAGGAATGGGGGGTTTTGTTGTGTCTTGTCCTGGGATTAGTGTTCTTCAGGTTATTCATCAAGGAGCAATTACATCTTTTTCCTTTAATCCGATAGATGCCTCTGAGCAGGTAGGATGTCACAACTGGAGGGGCCAACTGTGGGAGGAGATTTGTTAATATGAAAGGAATCTGTTAGCTCAACACTAGGGCCATGGAAGTCCTATGGTGAAGGGTGTCTGCCTCTTCAGTCCTCTCTCCAATTTCTATTTCACTGCTGCCCTTCCCAGGGCAGCAAGGATGTCCCTAAGCCCTCCTTCCCAGAGCAGCTAAAGTCAGGTTCGTCCTGTGGTGTTGGGAAGCTCAGGACTGGTTTTACTGGAAGGGCTTTGGATTTGTCTGTCGCTGATCAGATATGATGAATATTCTGCAAAATTATGGGACTCTTCAGACTCACTGCGTCTTCAGGAGACCAGCCGGGAAACGTGACATTTGTGTATATTTAGCTCTAGAAAGCATTACCTTGCAAAACATGTTTTTTATTGAGGAAAAGTGATAGAAATCTAATGGGTAAACAGTCAGGAATACTTCAACATAATAGTAACCTGAAGAGATAAGAAACATTAAATGCTTCTTTAGTTTTACACACAGGTTTTTGGGGAGGATTATTAATGGATTTGAATGAGAATTTCTGATTTATTCAGGTATGATTTCCTCAAGATGCATGGGTTTTGACACTAGCTAGACACTGAAAAGCACAAGCTATTGAAAGTATTCTTTGTTGCATTCTCTGGTTTTTTTCTTAATCTCTAACGTGTTGCAACTCTGCCTGTGCATTTATGTGCACTGTCCAAGCTGGTGTATTTCTGTTGTTATCCCAGTGACTCTGGGGAGACGGAGCCAGACTGCTCCAACCTCTTATCTCCTTAAGCAAGCAAAATGCTCCTCAGTGAACACAGATTTGTAACAGCAGAAATGTACTTGCACTCTCTCTCCATTTGCATTTTAATCATATCTGGCAAACACCACTTCAAATATCACTTTGCAACCTATCTTAAATCATTAAAATAATCATTTCTATATATTGTTGAAAGATATGAGGAATTTAATTCAAATTCAATTTCAGCAGGCCTCTGTTTGCTTTTAGTGTCCATCTGGCACTTGCTTCTCTTGCAAAAGTTGGTGAAATTCTGTTGAAGAAGAATCTTCCCCTCTCTCTACATTTGTTTCTTTTTCTGATGCTCTCCCAAAAAGGAACAGTGCCAAGAACCACAAGATAGTCCTCTTGATGTCAGTGAAACAGTTGAATTATGTCAGAACTTCTTCTTCTATCAGTAAGAGGGTGTAAGATAAAACTCTAAGTCTGGTGTACTCTGTAGTTCTGTGCCTAGTGACAGGGAAAAAGGCCACTGAGCATATGATAGAGATGTGGTTTAGATTTTTGTAGAAAAGATTCAGTGCTGCTCAGCTTTCTAATGATAACCACCCGTTACTGTGGAATGTGTGGGTTTGGTCTTTATGTCACCCCTGCAGAAAGCAGGGTCCATATTCAGTGTTTTGGTGAGAGATGAAGGAAGGAGGGGACTCCTTTGAAAGTTTTGAATCCCCAGCAAAAAGGCAAACTGGTGGGGGGTGTGTGATGTGGTTTTGGACAAAAATGCTGTTGTCTCAATGGTCATTAATGTAGGAAATAGTGGAGAAGGTGGAGAAGGGGACAGTAGCACCCTGTACACAGCCTTAAGCAAAAGTTGGTGTGGTTGGTGTGGATCATTTCAGTCAAATAACTACAAACTTACTAAATCATTGAACTCTTGTAAATAATAAAGCGAAAGAGGTTAGTTGGACAGCTGAGAGTTGAATATGGACAAGACCCTTGTACTTAGCTGGAAGTGTTTCTTACATCTAAGTTTGATTCATGTAATAGAACTGTGCCATATTGTTGTGAGAGTTGTCTTAATTGTGTCCATATTATCACAGAATCCCAGCATTGTGAGGGTTGGAAGAGGCCCTCTTGAGATCATCTGGTCTAACCCCCCTGCTCCAGCAGAGTCACCCACAGCACGGTGCCCAGGGTCACATTGTCCAAGTGGATTTGGAATCTCTCCAGAGGAGGAAACTCCACAGCCTCTCTGGGCACCTTGATCCAGGCTCTGTTATCGTCACAGGAAAGAAGCTTTTCCTGATGTTAAGATGGAATCTTCTGTGTTCCAGTTTGTACTGATTGCACTTTGTTCTGTCTCTGAGCACCACTGGCAAGAGTCTGGCTCCATCCTTTTGACCTCCACCCCTTAGATATTCATCAGCATTGATACGATGCCCTCTCAGTCTTCTCCAGTCTAAACAGTCCTAGATCTCTCAGCCTTTCCTTGTCACAGAGATGCTCTAGTCCCCTCAGCATATTGGTAGCCTCTGCTGAACTCTCTCCAGTAGTTCCTTTTCTCTCTACCTGTGAGGTCCTGCAATGCGCATTTCCCTTTCGTGTCCCTACTTGAACCAATGAACTTTCCTGGAAGTGCTTCCCAGCTTTCAGAGCTTGCTTCCAGCACACTGTGCTTCTCAGTGAAGCAGCTACATTTCAGGTGGAAGAGGTCTCAATGTGTCCAGATCTTTCTGATTGGACTTTGCAGGAGCCCAAACTTGGTAATGAAATACAGAGGTTTCAACACACCAAGAGTGGGTATGTTCAGAACTAAGCCCCCAGCCTCAGCGTGATGGTTTTAGGTGGCAAAGTGTGAAGTTTTGGCTCCCCGTAGAGCCAGTGGAGAGAGCAGGGCACCACAGGGTGATATGTGGGGAGCTGTTTAAAGCTGCCTATGGGAAACAGAGTGGATCTCAGCTCTGCCCCATCCCACATTCTTCTGGGTGCTTGATCTGAGTTCACACAGTGGATGCTGCAGGATTTGGAGTCCACAATTCTCTAATAACTACTAAACAAACAAAGGTCTCCAGTTACAAAGCAGAGCTGCCAGAGGACTGAGCAGGAACTCCCTTAATACTGTAGTATAAGCAGTAAAGCACAGACTTGGGATTATAGATACGAAGGTTCAGTTCACTTGTAGGCTTTAGTTCTTGCTGGCTCTTATCATCAGGGGGCCACTGAGTATTGTTTAGGCCATGGTGGCTTTTGCAAGAGGTGGGACACGCACTTTTGAGTTAGTAGCAGTTGAAGACCTCTGGCTCTAAGACTTTTTGCTGTCCTAGTTTTGCCTTCCTGTCCTCTGCAAGCAGGAACACTTGTTGAACATCCCATGACATATGGATGAAGGTCAGATACTACATTCTGGATGCTGGTTGCCAGGCTGTTTTGCTGTAGCCTCCTGCATTGCCGACTGGAGAATGGATGGGGCTGCCCTGCCTGTCTTCCCCTAAGAGTTGTCAGTATGTGACTGTCATGGTTTAGGGTCAGGGCAGCCCCTTACACCTATAACAGATGCTTTCTGTTAACCCCCTTCCCTTCCCAAAGGGGAAGAGAAAAGGAATAAGGGAGAGAGACTTAGCAATTAGAAAAGGAAACTGAAACAGCATTAATGAAAAAAAAGGAAACTGAAACAGCATTAATGAAAATAATAATAATAATGAAGAATATATACAAACTCAGTATTGAACCCAACCCCCCTGATGGTAATTACATCACTGTCACCACTGATGCTGTCGAGCAGGGACCAGGAGAGTCCCAGACTGGGCCCCGCAGCAGACAGGAGCTGTGTTCAGAGGCTGGATTCTGGTACTGGATTCAGATCCAAAGCAGAATGGACAGAGTCCTCCTTGGATGCTCCGAAGAAGGAACCAAAAGAGGACCTGAGCCAAGCCAAGCAAAGCTTGCAAAGCGGTCCAAGAGGGGAGAAGAGCCACAGACCCTTCGGATCCCTCAGCTTTATACCGAATATGATGTATATGGGCTGGAATCCCTCGTTGGTCAGTTCAGGGTCACCTGTTCTGTCTGCTCCTCCCTGCAGGTGCAGCCTTTCACTTTTTTGCACCCCCCAGTGTGGTACACAGGATCCAGCAGTGGCCTTGGTCTGCACACCAATCCTTGGTACTAACTCTAAATATGAGGTCTTACCACTGCTAGAAGCAGACACTGTCTGTGAGAACAGGCTGCTAACTTCAGAAAGTGCAGTTAGAAGAACTGATCTGAAAAGTAAAATCACTGAACAGAATTAGTTCTGTTCTCACTCAAACCAGGACAGTGACAAGGAAAGAACATTGGGAAAATCATGCAGGTGATGATGCTGCTGTTTAGATTTTCTTTGAACTGCAGTAGCATCTCAGTGGGAGTTGCATGGCATGGCTTGGGAGGTGGGGGACCTGCATCATCACAAGCCCCCTCTGCCAGAATGTTTGCCAGACTGCTCTTCTGCAAGCCCAGCTAACAGGGGGACTTGAACTTTGACGTAAAAGATCTGGGTCTTACTCTGTGCCTCTAAGTTGCTTTTCAAAACATGGTTCAGATTCCTGAGTTACACAGGGGCTTGTGAAAATAGTTTCGTTGACTGGATAAACTCTCAAAATGTCAATGTCCAAAGCCTCTCATTTGTGATGTGTTCTGCCCAGGGAGCGGGATAATAAATCCTGTGTTTGACTCGGTGGACAGGTGAGGAGAATGAAAACTCCCCCCTAAAAAATGAAAGCGCACTACCGAATTTCAACTGTGGAAACTACTGCTCTTGATTCACAGAAGGGATTGATCAGAACCACCGGAATTTTACTCCACATACAGCTGTATGAAACAGTGTGAAAAACAGTGCAAAAAAATGCAAGTGCTGAGGTTTCTGGAGGGTTTTCAATCTGTAGACTGAAAGCATGGCTTGTACTGAGGCAAATGTATCTCCTCACTTAAAGCCTAGCTTAAAAGTTGGAGTCAAAAATGGAAGTCAAAATGTTGGAAGTGGAGTCAAAAATGGGCAAAATTGTCAGGGGTTGAAGGGTCTGTTGCACTGAGGAGGAAAACCTGAGCCAGGTAGAAATCTTTATAATTGATGCTGTTTTATCAACAGCAAAAACATGGTTTTAGGCAGGCAGATGAAATAAAGGCTCCATTGGCTGCTGAGGTTCCTGCCAGTCCATCTAGAGCATCTCTCAGGTGTGGAATACTTACAGTAAGTGTATGAAGAATGGAATGAGAACAATAAATAGCTTGTTTTCATCTCTGATTGAAATCAGTATAAAATGCTGGCCCAGAGATGGCAGACTAGTGTAACTCATGATATTCAGGCACACTTTTGTTTTTCACATATAATTGTGTGATAAAGCAGCAGGATGCTTATGGAAGCGTAGAAGGATTTCAGAGGGGGCTCTGGCAAACTGTGCAATCCTGGATATAAACTAGCAAAACTGAGAGCTGTCCATAAAAACCTAGCGATGCCTACTCTCCTTTTCTTCTCTGTCTTCTGTAATTTCTGACTTGTGAAAGCTGTCTCGCTGTGGTGGGTTGTTTGATGCAGGGTGTACCAGAAGATCAGAGTGCTCAAAGGATTAAATATCTGTACTTGATATTTAGCAGGCAAGTGAGATTTGTGAGATAGCAACTTGTTAGCACTGAGTTGCCTTTTGGGCAACATCAGGCTCCAGGGCTGCCAACCTAACGCCTTTCAGGAGCTCTGCATTAACAAACCCAGTAACTTGTTTTTGAACCCAAACATGTACTTAATAGAATAATCCATAATTTCAGGGCCTCTCTGAGATGTCAGCTCTTTATCTGAATTCCTCTGACAAAGGAAAACTGAGAGTTTTGAGGTTTTGTTTGTTTAGTAGGGTTTGTTTGTTTGTTTTATTTTTGTTTTGCTGTGTTTTCAACTCAGGCTCCACTAATTAAGTAGCACTTTAGTTGCTTACACTTTGAAGTTTCATTCATTACCTGTCCTGTGTTAAGTCAACAAAAGGCTACATCTAAGGCAGGGAGTCTCATGCCATTGCTTTTTTTTTTTTTTTTTTTTTTTTATTCCTTTGGCTGCCTAATTAAATGTAATTACTTTATTTTGTGCTGGGGTTCATACTTGTACCACTGCCTTGTAATAATTTAAATTGCATGTATGCTGCAGGGGACTGTTTGACGCCAGAGAGGAGACGCTCCTGCTGTCCTTCCTTGCAGTAGCATGCAAGTCCAAAGTACAGAGACGTCATTTTCCTTCCTACTTATTAGCTGCTCTCCGGGAGGATCACCAGTAAGGCACTCATTTTATAGGGACAGGATGTGTAACGGACCCACTAGTGTGCCTAAAAATAGCCTGCGCTCAGGACATGCTGGTATTAGTAGCCGCAGAGGGAATCCTAGACATTTAAAAGTGAGTGACCTTCCCGTGGCACATGAGCTTTGCATCCGTTCTCTTTTATTTTATAATTATGACAGATCAAAAGCATTACGCTGCCACTTATTATCTCTTTAGAGGGATTTGAAGAATTAACTGTCCTCTTGACAAGCAAGACACTCCTGCTGCTTCTGTGTATTGATATCTAGCAGCAAACACCCCTCCAACAGAAAAATCGCCTGTATTTCATTTTTCCCCTCCTGCATTAGGTAAAACAGTTGCAGAAAGAGTAAACGAGTAGCCCAGCACAGTTAATGAGCTCTGGTAAAGCTCCCTGACCCATGGATTAAGTACAAGCCAGTCTGAATTTTGCGTCAGACTTTAACAATTAATAATATGGTAAATCTCGTCTCACTAGCACTAATAATAGGGGTCTCCTTTGGCTCTTTGTTGGCCACTGAAACGAGCGCATCTTCATGGCGTGTGGGAGCCCTCCCTTTTTGTCAATGGTGCCAGCAGGTCTACAGCGAAGCAGTTAAAACTAATGTGAGATCTTAAGTCTCTCAAGCTGCATTCAAGTTTAAAGAGGAGAGAGGGGAGGGGAAAGACAAAAGTCAAACTACTTCTGGCTTTCTAAGGGCTAGATAATTTGCAGGGTGTTTGGAGGCACATCACAAGGAATACAAATGGAAAAACAATTAATCAATTTAATGTAAAGGATGGACAGGGGGCTGTTTCTTTCCAGAAACAATGTCCTATCAGTATTTGGGTACAAACAAGAAGTGGGAGTTCAATTATAATAAATATAAATACATAAAATGGCTTGGTGGGGGGAAGACTAAATTTTTATCGCAGTATTTTGAGGGACAGTGAGATAACAATCAAACATGCATGTTTTTTGCTGTGGGATTTTGTTGTGTTTGTGGTTCTTTGGTTTATTTTTTAATTGTTTTTGTTTGTTCGTTCTTTTTTGTTTGGCTTTGTTTTTTGTGGGGTTTTTTTTGTTGATTGTTGTTTGTTTTGGTTTCGTTTTTTGCGGGGTCTTTTTGTGTTTTGTTGTTGTTTGTTTTGTTTTGTTTAATACTGTTTAGAAAATCTGATCCCTGCTCCATACTGTTTTAATTTAAACACCTCTGAAGATTCAAGCGCTGGCTATGCCTGCACTAAATCTTTATCTTGCTGCATGTGCTTGGCATCCAGCCTGCAAAGTTTATCCTGTGACAGAGAGTGTATGTCACTTGCAGAAAATGGTGGGAGATATTGGAGAAACATTTGCTCTTTGATTATGGTAGTATGTGGTCAGGGTTTCAGTCTGTTTCTTAATCTGCACAAATATGAGGAGGGGGGACTGTACGTTCAGCTGATCCTCCTTTGCATTTAGGACCCCATTATATGTCACATTGAGAGAGTTATATGTGTGGGGTGAGGATGTTCATCTCCACAGAGCAGGGTAGGCAGTGTGAAAAGCATTTCAGTTTTGCCCAAGCAGGTACATAAACTAAACCATAAAATGTACTTCGCTCCTTCAACTTACATTTACACCTGCTTACAGCCCTTTTTGCCATCTTAGGATGGCATAAGCTTTTTGAAATAGGGAGCCTGTCAGTCTGTGTTCAATTTTAGATGTAGGAATGTCATTAATGATTAACTTTCATTGAATACCAATTTAAATCAAGTCCATTTAGAACATTTATTTAGAATGTTGCAAATGCAGAGTCCTTAGACTCAGACCTCCTTTATCAGGCTCCTCATGCAACCAAATTCATTTCAGGATGAGGTAAGCAAGATTGTGGTAATACAGGCAAAAAGTCTTTATGGACACCCGCAGTGGAGCATCGGAGGGATGCAAAAGAGAAGGCTCTGGGGAGACCTCCTTGGGGCCTTCCAGTATCTGAAGGAGGCTTGCAGGAGAGCTGGGGAGGGACTTTGCACAAGGGCTTGTAGTGATAGGATGAGGGGTATTGTCTTTAAACTGGAAGAAGAGAGATTTAGATTAAGAAATAGGAAGAAGTTCTTCACTCTGAGGGTGGTGAGACACTGGAACAGATAGGCCAGGGAAGTTGTGGATGCTCTGTCACTGAATATGTTCAAGACCAGGTTGGATGGGGCTTGGAGCAACCTGGTCTAGTGGGAGGATTCCCTGCCCATAGCAGGAGTGTTAGAACTAAATGATCTTGAAGATCTCTTCCAATCCAAACCATTCTATGATTCTGTGTGACTAGTGGTTTGGTTGGAGAGGAATGTAAAGCCATGGCTATTACTGTTGAAAAAGCTTGAAACACATGGAAAATGCTCCTGCTCAAATTCTACCTCCTGCGAAGCCTTCTCCATGCCATGCTGACAGTACTAGGGAGATCAAACAGCATTAAAGGAGTAGTGGAGGCCTGTCTTCATAGCTAAGTTTGAGTGGAGTCCTAAACAGCAGGTCCACGGTGAGGTGTGTCTGCTTCTGCAGATATCATGTGCTGTGAAGTTCAGTGGCAGAAGTAGAACTTGTGATCTGCAGTGGGGGCCCTTGTGTAGAGCAGGCTGAAGATGGTCTATCTGGCCTTCTGAGCAGGCATATGGTAGAGCTATTTAAATCCAAAGAAATGAGAAAAAGCTGTAGAGCTTCTGTGAAATGTAATCTGCTCTGTTTTCTTCTCCAGACTGTAGGAGACCTGTATTGAGAGAGATTGAGGCGGTCTCCATATTCACACTCCCGTTCCAGTTTGCTTCCTACCAGATGTTTTCAAATACAGCTTCCTCTTCTTGTGGTGCTCTCGGTGGTCTCTGACAGGATGACTGGCAGAGTTTCTTTTTCAAACTGCAGAGTCTCAGTCTACACTGCCCTTCCTTGTCCAGGAGACAGTCTGCATTTTTCATAAGATTGTTCTGACTTACACCCCCAGCACCCTCTGTTACAGCCTTGTTTGAGATGAGGAGAACAGAATATTCCAGTGGTGGGTAAACCATGGATTTGGCATCATAATGATATTCTTGGTTTTGTTTGCTGTTTCCTTCCTAATAGTTTCTAATATTTGAATTGATTTTTGAGCTCTGATGAACACAGAGATGATGTTTTTGTGGACCTCTTGACTGTAACATCAAGATTTGGTAATGGTCAGCTCAGCTGACCTTTTTTTTTCCCCTTATGCGTCATTTTACACATATCAATATTGAACTTAATCTGGCATTTTATTACCCAGCTTTTCAGTCTCATGTGGTCCAGCAACAACTCTTACTGGCCCTTATTATCTTAAGTTGCTGAGTGTTGTTAGGAGACTTGGTCATCTCTGATCATTTTGTTAGTATGTTGGATAAGGTTAACCTTTCAAATATAGTCAGTTTGTATATAAATGTTTCTTGATGTGGTTCTTACATTGGTTGTAAGCACTGTCTGGTTCTCTTAATGCTTTGTTTGGATTATTAACCCCCATTATGTTTGAAAGTGTTATTTGGACCCTGTTTCTGGGCTGTGTATAGACAAGATGTGAAGACGACATCCAGATCTTTGTTTGCCAGGAGCCAACGAGGCTCAACTTGAACATCAAAAATAACAAACCAAAATACTTCCAGCCTCTGTGTCCTGTTATCAACAGATGGTATTGATAGGCTGTTCCACAGTAAAACAACAAAGGTCTAACCAGGATCTTTAACAAAATGCCAGCGAGGAGGAGGGGAAGGAGAGTGAAGGAAGAAGAAAGATGGTGCCTTTAAATAGAAAGGAAGAAAAGTGAAAAGATAGTATGTAAAGTTTTATAACAACACCAGCAAGTAAAAGGCTCCATCCTATTAGAGACCCACAAATGAGTGGGGAGAAGAATGGAATTGCACGCAAAATTTTGAAGCCTTTCCAGTATTAGAGACCTTGAATGATATCTGGGAAGTACCAAACGACTTAGCATCAAAGTATAATGTAGGTTAATTCTGTTTTCTTGTATGTGCTGTAAATGTTCCTGAATCTGTTGTGGTCATGCTTGTTTCAAAAAGGAAACTACTTTTTTTTATTAAATGGTCATTTAAAAGTAGCTTTGTCTTTCTACCAACTTTAAAGACAGGACTAGGTAAGGGAACCCAACCTTGAGAATAGGGAAGACAGGGCTACTGGGAAGCCTGACATGAGAACTGGGCAAATAAGGAAGGACTGTGCTCTAGACCAATCTTGTCTGAGGCTTTGATACATATCATAGATTGGGGGTACTGATGGATGAAAAGCTGGACATGACCCAGTAATGGGTGCTTACAGCCGGGAAGGCAAATCATATCCTGGGCTGCAAACCCAGCAGTGTGGTCAGCAGGTTGAGGGAGGGGATTCTACCCCTCTGCTCTGGTGAGAGCCCTCTGCAGTGCTGGGTCCAGCTCTGGAGTCCTCAGCACAGGAGAGACAGAGACCTGTTGGAGCAGAGCCAGGGGAGGCCACAGCAATGATCTGAGGGCTGGAACCCCTCTGCTGTGACACCAGGCTGAGAAAGTTGGGGTTGTTCAGGCTGGAGAAGAGAAGGCTTTGGGAAGAACTTGTTGTAGCCTTTCAGTACTTAAAGGGGCCTGTCAAAAAGATGGGGACAGACTTTTTATCAGGGCCTTTTGTGACAGGAGAAGGGGTGATGGCTTTAAATGAAAAGAGAGAAGATTTAGGCTTGATATAAGGAAGAAATTTTTTATGGTGGTGGTGAGACCCTGGCCCAGGTTGCCCAGAGAGGTGGTAGAATATGTCCCATCCCTAGAAACATTCCAGGTGAGGTGGGAGGGGGTTCTGAGCCACCTGCTCTAGTTGCAGATGTCCCTGCTGACTGCAGGTGGGTGGGACTAGATCGCATGTAATGGTCCCTTCTAGTCAAAACCATTCTACAATCCTGTGAGATATCTGGGAGGAGCCAGTGGGGTGTCTGCAAAGGCAAGTTAAGTCTCACATTTCTTGATTTTTTTTGAGGGACCTCCATTGCTGTGCATGTCCTGACTCCTATTTAATACAGATTTTGGAAAAAGTCTTTGTGAATTAAAGGCACTGTGGGATGAGAAGGTATTTATATGGCAAGTAATTAGTTAAAAGACAGGGAAGACTGAGTAGAAATAACCAGCCTTCAGAAAGGAGACAGATCACTGGTAGGTTGTATGAGGATTTGTTCAGTGTACTGCGAAATAAGTGGGAGAATCACATGGTGAAAAAGCTTTTCAGGGGAATAGACTTGAGGGCCAACTATGATGAGCTACAAATAGACACTGAGAGTAAACGACATTTTGTGACAAGACATACAAAGCTGGCTGAGTGCAGTAACAGTTGCAGGATGGAACGAAGTGCTGGGACTAGAGATGACTGTAAGACTGAAGCTGTTGTAGGTCAGTGTAGAGCAGCCTATGCGGTTCTCATCCACTCATTCCCAAAAGGATGTGGGGAACTGCAAAAAGCCCAGAGAAGGTCTGCTGTGACTTCTTCATAAGCAATGACCATTTAGGAAGACTCATCAGCCAAGAAAAACACTCATATGATACAAGTATATGAAATAAGGAATGCTGCAAAGAAGGTGACTGAAACCATCTGCTCGATGCCAGTATAATTACCTTTTGTTGTTTTTATTTGCACTTTGTAACCAGGTTTCCAAGTTCTGATCGAGATCTCCCAAGCTTGGTGTTAGCCTGCCTATATCTTATGCCCATGAGTGATGCCACTGCAGCGTGGGAATGGCTCACAACCAAAAAGCTGGCACATCTGTAAGTGTTTTAAGTTTTGGTTTGTACTTTAAAAACCCATTAGGTGAAATACTGTCTGTACTTTTATGCAGCAGAATATCAAGTCTCAGAGCAGTTGCAGAAGAAAGTACTTAATATTGAATTTTCTTGCCTTTAAATTTGAATTATAATGATTTACTGCTGTGGCTTTGCATTTTACAACACAACTCTAAAAATATGACACAAACACTTTAAGATACTCTCGTTATGATTGTAATGTCTGTCTTGGCAAAGAGTGTGCATTAGAAAGTGATATTGTAGCTGTATTGAAGGTACAAGTTAAACCAAAAAAATCCTTATAAAAACCAGATTATATACTAATTATAACTGTATGCTCTTTTTGAAAACTGAAATTCCTCTTAAAGCACCTATCAAAAAAATCGAAGTAAAAACCCCCTGTTTTAGCTTATATATTCCATCTCCCTGTTAATAGAGGAAAAAAATAATCCAAGCAGTATAGAGGTTTGAGCTGAAATGGTGGTGTTATTTTCTTGAAATTGTAAAAGAACTAAATGTTGCAAATCAAATTTTGGTGTGTTGCATAAGAAACTCTCCATTCTCTGTTCCTGTGTAACTTTTACTTTTCAAATTTCCTAGTTATTGCACGTCAGAATAGTTTCTTGAGATATTATGTGTATGTTATGTATATGTTCTTGAGGTGTATATGTGTATAAGAACAAAGAGGTGCGTGGAAATCTGAGGAGAAATCCTGAAGAGTAGATTCAGTATTTTAACTACATGGTCTGGAGACCGTGATAATTTAAAAACATCTCTTGGAGGGTTGTAAAGAACCTTCCTCGGGTATAAGGTAACACTAGTAAACAATGTTTAGCAGAACTGCTAAAAATATTAAGTCCATTTCATCTGCAAGAGAATCCTTTGAAATCCAAGAAATATATAATCAGGGTTGCTGTAGAAGTGGGGTGACGATATGCCAGATTTCCTCTCAGGCAAACACTTCATTCCCAGTCAGGCAGACTGAGTATTAAGCATCTGAAATAAAAACAGTGTCTTCATAAGACACCATCAGTAACGTGGCTTGCTCCATCTCTCTGTGTAACTGCTTCAGCCATCTGTTATTAGTGTTCAGAGTTGTAGTTTCTCTTTATTTAAACTCCCTCCTTGATCTATGATACTCTGGATTCATTATTCTTTGCTATGGTGAACTATAATCATCAGACTCTTGATTTCTCTTACATCGATTACAGTTTCTAGTGTCATTCTACAGCATTGTAAATGCTGCTGTTTCCTCTCTGGATGTCTTTTGGGCTGTCTCACCTCCTCTGTGCCTCAGACCCTTTCATCTGTAATGTTATTGCCCAAATTCTTCTTTCACCCCTGTTTTCTAGTACAATCTTTTTTAACCTTTGAGGTTTTTGCAGGTTGAGTCGCCTGTGACAGAAGGCCCGATTCATGCACTCTCAGTCCCTCTTTCCCATATGTATTTCAGGTTCTGCTCTGAACTCCTCCATTATATTCATCCTTGTCTCCTTCCTCTTGATAGGATATTAAAAAGAGAAAAAAGAAAAAAAATATGTCAGTTTGCTTAAAGCATTTTCTCTGAATCTACCTTACAAGCTGTGTTTAGTTTCCTGGGTGTGAAAAGCTGTGCTGATGGCTGAAGTCCTGACCTGTTTCCTAGGTAAGCTCTGACCAAGCTTTCTTGCAGAACGATAGAGGTGTTTAGAAGACATTTCGTTTGTATAAACAGTGGAAAGAACAGAAACCTCCTGTAAGCTGAGCCAGAACAGAAGCAAGACCATTCAACTACTGACTGTGTGGTTTTGTTGTCATCTTCTCTGTTAATGTCTGGAAAATGAAGGCATTTCAAGCAGAGGTATCTGTAGTTGCATCCTTGATGGCTGTGTGAGCGTACATATGGCCGGTATTTCTGTCATTACAGTGGCACAGCTACTGCAGTTAATTAGCCACTACCTGCTGTGCTTTGTTGCTTCGTCAGCTGCTGGGGACAGTTAGCGCTGGTGTTGCTCTAGGCTGAGAGGGAAGCGAGGAAAGAGGTTTTTCCAGTAAGTGCCTTGTCTCCTGTTTGTAGCTTGGCCTGTTGCATCTTGCCAGACACACAGACTCCTCCAAATACTTTCACAATCATCTCTTGTCTCTTCAATTACTACTTCCTCCTCCCCCTGCCTCTCTCTTCCGTTTGACCTTCTGGTAATTCCTCCGGCGCTAGCACAGAACCGTGCAGAAGGCTGTACTACCCCCTCCAATTAAAGATACAAGTATGGGGCACATTAGAAGTTACCTAACAAGGTTTTAAACCTCCTGTCAAATGAGATCCTCTCAAATTTTGAATCCCAGATTTCTGTATGCTGCTATTAACTGTCTGTCATAGCAATTCCAGGTTTTTTGGGACTTGGCTGTTGTTTTGGTTTTTTTTATTTTGTACTGTCAGTCTGGAATAGTAGGCTTGTGCATCCAGATTTAGACACAGGATGATTTCCCAGGTTCACATGTTATGCTCGGGGTTTATTTTTAATTAATAAAGACCACTTGATGCAATGATCAGTAATCAAAGAATACGCAATTATCACTCTTGCAAACTTTCCTGTGCCTCAGTAATTAAACCAACAAATTAGTTAAAGGCTCCAATGCGGAAGAAGATTGGTAGGCTGTGGTCAAGACACACATTTACGGATTTTCCCTTAAGCTGCTTTTCTTGAGGAAGCTTTGATAAAGACCATATGATATCAATTATCATTAGCTCAGTGTGGTTTCTTTGCATTTGGAACTCTCAGACGCTAGTAGACAGGAGCCCTGTGTTAAGTCTTTAATATATAACTGGTATTTGTGCTGCATAGCCCATTCTCATTTTGATTTGTCAGCTGACATTTGAAAGGGAAGATTTGAGACCATTTATATGCACAGACTGTGGCCCTGTTGTGCTGAGTGACACTTCCTCCTCTGCTCTGATTGGACAGCGAGCTATTCTAACAGCAGCAACAACAACATATTTTAAATGCCAGTTTCAGAGAAAAACCCAAAACATTTTAATTATACCTCATGTTCAGTGACTGCCTGAACAGTTGAAGGATGCTTTTTGTTCAGGTGTCTTTGAGCTTGACAACAGTGTCAGCGTGATTTAATAAATGGCTTTAAATCCTCTCTCTTCAGAGAGCTCACACTCCTATAAAGTCCCTAAACATCAAAGTCCATCTTGTTTTGAGCTCTGTTCTACAGTCTGTCGGGGTGAGCCTTCCTTCACAGGCAGCAGAAGGAATTCAGCAAACATGTAGATGTGATTCATTCTTAAGATCTTCAAATATGTGGATGAGTCACTGATAAGTACATGTAAGTTGTGCTGACCAGATTTAGAGTGCAACAACCAGCACTGGAAATGACAGGATGTAGCTGGGAACAGATGAAGGAGCCTGAAAACTCTTATAATTGAGGAAGTACATATGAAAATCCACAATGGCCTGGAGAGTTCGTTTCACTGGAAAGAGGAAAAAAAGTCCATGTAATTCATTTTACTAAGATATACAAACAAGTTTAGGCCTGACAGTTCACAACACCTTTTTGCCACTTTTTTCAGTTTCAGGTTCTCAGTAATTTGAAGGAGTAAAAGAAAAAAAGCAAACAAAACCCCAATCCTGAAATGTCTTTATTCTGTAACTTTTTGGAAGTTAAAAGGCTGTTGGCAATATTGGTCTGTATGTTAGCTGACCTTTATGGCTGTGTCTGATCTGGATGCTGTGAGCTGGGGGGAGCAGGAGGGGCTGAAATGTATTAAGAAATTTATTTATTTGTTTGTTTGTTTGTTAGCAACAGGTAGAGCTAGGTCATAAAAGCTGAGGGAACCTGAAACATTTTCTCTTGACCTTTTGTTTATGTGGTAGAGCATATGGGTTGCTGCTTTACTTTGTATGTAAGAACATCATGATTTCAGGGGCAAAGAAGAGGGAATTATGTTTGAACATACCACCGCCTCTCAGGTGATGTTCTTCAACCCCAACAGTGGACAAGTGTGCAGCATTTTATACCCTTGTTGGTGGAGAAATAAAATTTTGACTCTGAAGGGAAATTTGGAGGCTTCAAATGAAGCTTAGTCAATTTGACTGACAGCTACATGAGATTATCACCTTTGCTATTTGTCTTTCTGACTTAGCACATCATTTTGAGGCAGTCCAGTGCTATTGTGTCTTGTGTCATGTTTAACTTAGGGCTTTTCCTCTGATCTTCTCAAGCTTGCATGGCTTTTGTTTTTTTGTTTGTTTTTTGGGCTTTTTTTTAAACTCCAGTAGCCAGCATGAAGTAGTACAGGTGGTGTTTTCAAGTATCATAACATAACACTTACATATGCTTTGCAGCTCCTAAATATGCAACAAACCAGCCCGTTGAGCAGCCAAATTCCTGCTTGATGTCAGCTCACTGCAGGGCTCCACCTGCACCACAGGCTTGGACTTGACCTTCTGATTTTTCATGCTGATTCATCAGAAGGTTATTTGGCTGGGATGTTGCTATAATTGTGGTGTAATTGGGAAATCTTAGGCTGTTCAGTCACCTTTAACCATGGACTCTTGTAGCTAATGTATGAGCAAATGTCTTCTAGGACAACATGCCAGGGATGCAGTTTCCCAGGGCTATCGAGAAGAATTAAGTGGGTTGCAATTTTTCTCTGAAAGTTTCAGTACTTTTGGGCTACTGGGAGCTACAACCAAAAAGATCAGTTCAACAGCTTTTAAAAATGCCACCACATTTTTGCTAGATGTCATCTAAAATAACAATGCTGCCTTCATGTTTCCTATTTTTCAACATTTTCAGTCTTTCTTTTCCCCAGCCATCTCTTAATGATATTCTGAACACCTCAGTGTTCGGCTTGGGGGGTTGCATTTTAACTTCAGCTGTCTAATAGTTCTTGCTTATCTTATTAGGAACTCCTAATTTCTGAGATTTTTCCCAACCAAAAGGTAGTGGGAGCATAGAGAGGAACAGATTTACTTTTCTTCCCAGATTTTCCACAGCAGGTTGCACACTGTATTTAACAGAAATGTGAGAATTCCTAATTCCTTCTGTGAAAGTTCGATATTTGCAGTGACCCAGGCAAGATAGAGCCTGTGATGCACAGTGTAAACTTCACAGATTACAGGTTTCTCTGGTGACCCCTGATGTTATTGAACAACTAAGCCTAGTTTTTTTCTTTTGAATTATTGCTAATTTCAAAGTTGCAAACTATCTGCAACATCTATTTAACATCCTGGCACATAAAAGACTGGTTAATACAAGACTTGGATCCCTCCATGAGGGTGACATTCTAAAATGATGTGGAATTAACTTGGCTGACGGCTGGGAGTCTTCACCAAGAGAAGGTCTCTTCACAGGTAGAGCCTATTCCTAGAAGTTAGAGCCAGAACATGTTGGTGTCCGATTAGATGACCCAGGCTTCTGGTAAAACCTCTCCCAGGTAATGATGCCACCAGATCAAAGAGTGAGTGGCAGTGTAGCAGTAGAAGAAAAGGAGAGAGGTAGAGGGAAAACAAAGAGACTTTCTCCAGCCACTTAAAAACTGCTCCATCTTATAAGAACTGTGACAGGCAGCTCAGAAGAAAAGCCAGACAAGGAGAAATTAAAATTTCCACTGTCAATCTGAAAACAAGAGAGTTTGGAATGCGTGCCCATGTTAAACAGAGGCTGGCCTCTGGCTTAAACACAGTCCTTGCTTAACCAGAGCTATCTAAGAAAAGCTTGTGGTGCTCGAGACGTGCAATTTCTGAGCATGGTTAGTGTTGTAGCGAGAGCCACCAAAGAAACAAAAATGTAAATACATCACAGCAGCAGAAATGCTCTGTTTTGATTGAGTAGTTTTGCTATTGACAAGGCTTTGAATTAATGATCTGAATTAATGAAATAATTTCTCATCACAAATTTTCATGAATTACCCCAGGCTTTCCATTTTAATAGCAGACTAAGGCAGGAAAATGTTCTTGCATCTGTCTTGCACTGCTACTGAGATTATGTTTAGTGAAGCGAGGAATTAATTATATTTACTGAGGTGTATCTTGACTAGTCATTGAGCTTTCTGTTAATTCTGCTTTTTATTAATCTTCCCTAGCAAAATATGCTGGAATTACATTTGCTTACCCTTTGGCTCTGTGTAAATGGTAACAGCCTAGACATCTCCAAACTAAATATTATGCATGCACCGTAAAGCCTTCAGAGAGATACTCTTAATCTGCTGGGTTTATGCAATGAAAGCTGAATAGGTTACTGAAATTCATAGTGATCCCATCACCTCTGCTCCTTAAACTAAAACCTATTGGGATATATCCTGCTATGCCCTGTTCTCAATTTTCAGGTTCTTATGAAACAATACCTTAAAGGATGTGAGAGTTAGCTTTAAAAATCCCATTAGTAAACTGAGTTAGCATCCTGACAGCATGTGGCCCCGAAGCAGACACCACAAAGCTAAAAATAAGGTGCTGTTTTAAAGACTCTTGCAGAGGTGTCATGGCCTCAGACTGCTCTTAACTGGCACAGACCATCTCTCACTGCCTCACTGCATGCCTGTGTGTCAGGACATGAGTCATGCAAATCTGCATGGCAGTTACCCTGTGTTTCATTGCACGCTGTCAGTCCTGCATAGCTTGCACTCTCGAAGCTATGAAAAAAATAGTTAAGTGCAATTTTGTTTGTCTTTTTAAATTATTAAAAAAAACCCACCCAAACCTATGGAGATTGATTGATTAAATTGGTAATGTGATAACCATCTGAATAAGACCTGGGCAAAAAACCTCCAGTAGAGGGAGTGACCAAATTAAAAATCCCATCTAAACTGCCCCTGAATTATATGTTGCTGGTAAACATTTACATTCCTCAAGTGTAACGGCCATGGGAAGCAGGGAACTATCTTAACCAGGTTTTCCAGAGCCTTGTGTGAGACTGAGAGTCACACTCCCACATGCGAGCCAATGCAATCCAGATAGTGACGGTTAAATAGGTGAACAGGATTAAGAAGAGTTGTTCCTTTCTGCAGTGCACACACTGTGGCTGCTGCCACCCGCTTCCTGCTCTGTGTTGCAACAGTCAGGATGTCAGAGGCATACACAACACTAATCTCACTGGTTTTCCTTTCCAAAGAAACTGAAAACCTCCCAGCTTTGATCATCAAAACCCTCACTGAGCTGAAGTCCAAATACAACTCGTGCTTACTTCTCCTTCTAGAAAAATATTATGATTAATCAAAAGGATTAAAAGATTGGTTAGCTTTCAGGTAGCACCTAAGCTACTGGTAATGACATCTTTGAGGTATGTGTGTGCCTCACTGATGGTGAGTCTAATCTGTCCTTTTTCAAATCCATCTTTATTAGCCTTCTACCATCACCCAGGGACATGCACTTAAAAATTACTCTTCTTCAAAGGCAGCAAAGAGAAACTCATCCTAACCAGGCTGATGAGGAAATAAAAACCTCTTTCTCGGTGCACTTTGTAAACTCATGTTCTCTCCATCACATCTCAGTTTAATCTTTTTCTTTTTTCTATAAAGTCTTTTCGTATATAGCTTGAGTACTCTGTACTGGGATCTTTATTTTGCAAAGGTGTCAGGAACTGGAGATACAGTTTCAGAAGCCTCTCTGCAGATGCTTACTGAACAGAACAGTATCAAAACCTGTCCTAATATTAAAAATATCAAATATTCTATTTAAAAATGGACTTAGAAAAGCAGCATTTTGGGATGCTAGGGAAATGTGCACTTGAGAAAAGAATTGGGAGCCCTGGAGGGAAGGAGAAAGAAATCCACGTAGTAAAGAACTTCCAGCTTTGTGTTTAAATATCATTTTTGATAGACAACTAGCTTTTTAAATGATCCCCTACCTTTGAGCTTTCTTGCAGCTTTCAAATGCAGGGTTTTTTTCCTTTCTTTTTACCCAAGCTGAACTGTGTGTAAAGTAGTAGTCCCATTTCAGGTGAATTTTTAAGTTCTATAAACTTCATAATTGTAGCACACAAACACTTTTTTTCCCCAAAGACAAACAATATAATATCCTCTGGGGAAAACAAGTGGTCTCCAAGTTTAGAAAACAGGCTGGAGTGATCATTAGTGAAGCACAATTTCATGGCAGGAAGTCGGCTTGGATCCCGTCTATGTATCCCAGACATTTTATGGTCTGGATACAGAAAGCTCATATGGTGAATGTTGGGGTTTTTAACAGCCATATTTTGGGCCCATAAAATAACCAACTACAACAGTTAATTTTCACCCACACACCCAAATTGCTAGTTGGTATCACAATTTCAGTCCCCTGACACCCCTTACACAAACATACACTATTCACCACCAAAAAAAGTAAAACCAGGAGGGTAGTCTTTGGGGATTGCGATGGGAGTTAAAAAAACACCCAGGCCATACACACAAAAACGAGCAGCAGATGACTGATTATACCTTCCAGCAAGGCACAGAAGGAAACAGTTTACAGAATGTGTTGCCTCACAGCTCTTCCATCTCTCCATCACCTCCCTGTCCTTTTGCTTTCCTTTCTGCTCGCTGTCGTCCTCCTTTCATGAGCTGTTGTAGCCCAGAGCAGAATCTGAAGCTTCCAAGAGTACCAGCAACTTTAAAGGTTGGTTTAACTCTTTCCAAAGAGTTTTATCAGGACGTACTTGTAGGTTTGGTTTTTTTTATGTGTTTTAGCAGGAAACACAGCAGATAGATTGCTGCTGTGTTGTTTCGTCCTGTGAGAAAACGTAAGCAGGTAGCTGTGTTATCATCTACTCACCGTAATGAGCGCTTAGCTCTGCTTAAAATATTGCCATGCTGCAGAAGAAAGAAATGGTGATCTAGCTCATTGGAAAATGAATTAATGTGACTAAGCTAAGATGCAAAATACATTAAAGCTCATTGGTCATTCAGTTCAGTTAAAATAATAATAAAAAAATGGGAGCAAACACTTAAGATGGAGATTTTTTCCTAACCTATTTGGCTCCCAAGTCCCACTAGAAGTTAGTTAGAAGCGAGTCCCAAATCCCAGAGGTGATTCTCTAAACCTTGTTAAGTGTAAGTTTATTTTCAGCAGAGACACATGTTAGTGTGGAATTATGTATCTTGAGTTAGGATCCTGTTGTTAGGAAGATGTGGGTGATTAGGGATGCCTAGAGGATGTCATCGTTATAGGGAAAGTGTTATTATTTGATAAATTACAGCTATCTGCTCAGTAACTTAAACTGGATTGAAATGAAAATGGAAATTATCTGGGATGCATGAGGTCTTCCTGAGATGTGTGAAATGCTAGACTAAGAACCAAGAGCCAGATTCTGGCTTGACAGGTTCCAAAAAAAGGAAAATGGGCTAATAGACTTGAAAGATGCAGATTTATAGACCAGTCCTGCATTTCCATAATGAATTATATAGATGATTTAAGAATCTCTTTATCCTTTGTAGGTCCTGAGCACTTTCTATGGGAAAATTATATCAGGCATAGAAAGAATTAAAAAATTTCAAAGGTACTGCTAAAACTGGCTATAAAATAGAGATTTAAAGATGACCAAGACACTCCAGTCAGCTATGTCACCTTTCTATCTGCCTCATCTAATCGATCTTGCCTTAAAAAAGCTACACATTGTAACACATTTTCTTTTACTGTGTGTCCAGAGTGGTCATTTTCTTCCACCCAGCTAAGCCAGAGGGGAGCTAAGCTTACAGCTTGCAAACACAATTCTTTTGGAGTCTGCATGGGAGAGGTGTTGTTTTTCCTAAAGCCACATCCCAATCACTTCTCTGGTTAAATTGCTTCTGTCACATCATTTCATAGTTCCTTGTAAAAAAGACGACGGCTTCCTTACAGCCTTCCTGGGCAGAGAACATGTGAGAGAAGCTGTAATCCTCTTGACTTTCCCTACCAGAAGATATTTTATCCTGCTGAGGGACTCAAATCACATTTCCTGGGTGGAACTTGCCTATGCCACACACTTCTGTGTTCAGAGCTCCTGGCATCTTGCCCTGTGATCGCACAGCATCCTTCAGTTGAGGTCCCCAGATTCACCTCACATGCTAGTTCTTTGCAAGACTTTGGCGTAATTTCCAGTCTCCAGATTTCTTCATTTGGTTTGTGTCTGTCTGCTATCTTCCAGCCTCAATCAACGTCTCCAATGAGAGGCTGGACTAAGACCTAATAGCGTGTGTTCTCTCTGTGTACCTGAACATGGGATGCACTCAACATCATAGAATCATAGAATGGTTTGAGTAGGAAGGCGCCTTAAAGATCATCTAGTTACAATCCCCTGGCCACAGGTAGGGACACGTCCCGCTAGACCGGGTTGCTCAAAGGCCCGTCCAACCTGGCCTTGAGCAGTTACAGAGGTGGGACATCCGTAACTTCTCTGGGCAGCCTCACAGCCTCACTCCTTACATCTCTTCTCACTCTACCCTCTTTCTGTTTAAAGCCACTACACCTCAACCTATTACTACATGCCCTGCTAAAAAGTCCCTCCCCCTTTTTCCTGTAGATCTCCTTTAGATACTGGAAGGCTGCTATAAGGTCTCCCCAGAGCCTTCTGTTCTCCAGTCTGGACAACCCCAATTCACTCAGCCTGTCCTCACAGCAGAGGGATTCCAGCTTTTGGATCATTTCTGTGGCCTCCTCTGGACGTGCTTCAACAGGTCCATGTCTCTCCTGTGCTGAGGCCTCCAGACCTGGATGCAGTTCCCCAGGTGGAGTCTCACCAGAACAGAGGAGAGGACCAGAATCCCTTCCTTTAACTTGTGGGCCACACTTGACATCCTGGCCTAGAGGTTCTTCTACTAAAAATATAAATATTACAGGTACTATTGCTGCTGGTGAACTATGGACGGGGAGGGATTTACAGCTCCCTTAGCATCAGCTCTTTGATATATTTCTTATTTTTTAAATGCAGGTAATTTGGCCAGCAAAAGTTGCTGCTTGAGAACATTTGAGAAACACCATCTCAGTTTGATGTGCCTTGCAAGACTGGAGCAGCAGACAACTTTCACTGGTACTGCTTTAAAGATCTTTTGTAGAGTTTGTGCGATTCACACAAATTCTGATTAAGTCCGACATAACATGTCCAAGATAAAACATGTAGGTTTTCCAGACCACACCATTTCTCAGGCAGTGGTGGTTTTAAGGGAAGGGTTACAGTCAAGCTGAGTTCAAAGAGAATAAAGTATTGGCTGAAGCTGAGTATAGCCACATCTTGAAACATGACAGCTTTGTGGGGTACAGTGAAAGTCTGACTTCACAGACACATGGAAATTCAGCCTGTAAATCCATTTTTCTGGCATGTTGGGGAGGGTAGGGGAAAAATAGCTCCCACTCATCAAGATTATGATACACACTTACTATGCAAAGTATTATTTATTTGCAGTCTTACACACCTTCCTCTGGGGCCTGAAGTCTATGTCTAAAAAACAGAAGAGCCAAAATGTTGTTTTTTGACATGCAGAGCGCTTTTTTTTTTGAAATGTGATATACATATATATAGCAAATTTCAGCTTTAAATATGTAACAATATCAACAACACTCTTGAACTAACTGTTTACACCATTGTGGAAAACAGAGAACTTCTGCCATTTATCACTCAGCTTGAAACAATACTTTCACATTTCAGAGCCTTGGCTTGGGGCAAACTTTTCCTGGCTTTGATTTTCAAAGATTTTATTTTATTTCTGATCAAAGTGATACAAAATGAGCCACAATGAACTTAAGCTAATATAGCACCACTGGAACAAGTTTCCAGATAGTTCATTTTCATTTTCTGTAAATCAGATTACAATGGTTAGCATTATTGTGTGTGGTTGGCATGACTGCAAGATAATTTAAAAGCAAACTTCGACACTCAACAATTAATGGAAATCCAGTGACAAATGTACTGAGCTCAAAGCAGCTAGAGAATGTGTAACATGGGATACTACAGACTAACAGAGTGCAGTTGGCAGGCTTATTTTAATGATTCATCTTAAGAATTACCATGGAAAATTAAAGTATTTAATCTGACTATAAAAGGCATATTTGATGTTCTCTTCTAAGGCAGTATGAATTGATACAATGGAGTGAAAGCTGAAGCACAGAGAACCACTGGAATACTGGCTGAGGTCAGGGAGTACCACCATGTGTTAGGAAAAGCTTTGGAGTTGCTAATATTCATTGGTGTTATTTTTTTTTAAGAATTACTCCTCTGATGGATAATGCAAATCTAAACTTGAAGGGCCATAACCTGCCATGAACTCTACCACCATAAGCTCTGGAAATTATCTTACACACTGAAGTATTGTCAATTTGCAATAGTAGAATGCATACTGACCAGGGATCTGGCCAGGCTGGATCGATGGGCCGAGGCCAGCAGGATGAAGTTTAACAAGGCCAGGTACCACGTCCTGCCCTTGGATCATAACAAACCCCTGCAATGCTCTGGGATGGGGGAAGAGTGGATGGAAAGTGCCCAATGGAAAATGACCTGGGGAAGTTGGTGGACAGCCAGCTGAAGGTGACCCAGAAGGTGCCCAGGTGGTCAAGAAGGCCACCAGCATCCTGGCTTGTGTCAGCACTGCTGTGGCCAGGAGGACCAGGGCAGGGATTGTCCCCCTGGACTCAGCACCAGGAAGGCCCCTCCTCTAATCCTGGGTTCAGTTTTGGGACCTTTACTCCATGGAGGACATTAAGGGGCTGGAGTGTGTCCAGAGAAGGGCAGTGAAGCTGGTGAAGGGTCTAGAGAACAAGTCTGGTGAGGAGAGGCTGAGAGACCAGGAATTGTTGAACCTGAAGAAAAGAAGGCTCAGGAGAGACTTTCTCACTCTCAAAACTCTCTGAAAGGAGGCTGGAGCCAGGTGGGGTCAGTCTCTTCTCCCAAGGAACAAATGACAGGACAAGAGGAAACAGCCTCAGGTTGCACTAGGGGAGGTTTAAGTTGTACATGAGGAAAAATGTCTTCCCCAAAAGGGTTGTCAAGCCCCGGCCCAGTCTGCCCAGGCCAGTGGTGGAGTCCCCATCCCTGAAGGTGTTTAAAAGCTTTGAACATCTGGTGCTGAGGGACATAGCTTAGTGGTGACCTGGCAGTGCTGGGTTAATGGTTGGACTCGATCTTAATGGCCTTTTCCAACCAAAACAATTCTATGATTATATGATCAGCACAACTGAAAAGAGTTTAGGTTGAATGTTTGGCTACTGCCTCTCTTATGATGTCCACAAAATGGTGCAGAGAAATGGCTGCCTGCAAATGTTCCCAAGTGCAAGAGTCATGCTTTCCCACAGACAATATTTTGGATTGTCTTGCTTACCTGTTCCAAAATTCCCATCTAAAACTGGGCTAAAAATTGGTATTTGGATTAAAACAAATCTTTTAAAAGGTAACACTACATGTAATTCACAGAGCAAATTGAATGTTAACTGAGATGTAAATTTTAATTAGTTTTCCTTCTAAATATATAGGTAGTATCGTAACTCTGTATATGTATTCAGTCCAGCAGGTTGGTTTCTGCTTGAGGAGTGTTTTCTACTATTTTAAGCAACCGTATTTTACACTTTCATAGTCTGGGTTTGTATTGTAATAAGAATGGTGACTCCTGCTTTTAAAACAAATCATTACATGTTTGCTGCTATTTTTCCTAGAGCCGTTTGAACATCTTTTTCTACCAAAACTGGAACAATCTGTTCTTTCATAGAAAAAAAAAAAAGAAAAAATGAGATAAACCTTGATAGCAGTTGTAACTGTTTTCATCTCAGAACTGCCAGAGCAGAGGCAGAAGCTGTGTCCTCAGCTGTAGCTGAGGAAAGCATTTCCAAGCCTCATGACTTCAAATGCAGAGCAGGGCCACATTGGCTCTCCCACATCGGACAGTGTATCAGGCTTACCTGGCTCAGGGACTCACTGCAAGCATGGGAGATGTGAGCTGGTCTACAACAGGATGGTTTGGATTGGAAGGGACCTTTACAGCTCATCTAGTCCAACCCACCTACAGTGAGCAGGGAGATCTTCAACTAGATCAGGTTGCTTGGAGCTCTGTCCAACCTGACCTGGAATGTTTCCAGGAATGAGGCACCAACTACCTCTCTGGGCAACTTGGGCCAGTGTCTCACCACCTTCAACATAAAAAATTTCTTCCTTAACTCCAGTCTAAATCTTCCTCTTTTAGTTTAAAATGATCACCCCTTCTGTCAGAACAGGCCCTGCTGAAAAGTCTGTCCCCATCTTTCTAACAGGCCCCTTTAAGTACTGAAAGGTCCCCCCAGAGCCTTCTCTAGCCTGCAAACCCCCAACTCGACCTCTCCTCATAAGCACAGAGGTTCCACCTCTTGCATCATTACCGTGGCTGCCTCTGGCCCCACTCCAACAGGTCCATGTCCTTCTTGTGTTGGGGCCTTCAGAGCTGGACGCAATTCTCCAGGTCGGGTCTCACCAGAGTGGAGCAGAGGGATAAATCCCCTTCCTCAACCTGTTCCTCCTACCAACCTCAGCCAGTGGTGTGTGACTGTTAGCTGAGGAAAATTCTAAGCTGTGGAGTTGCAAAATTCTGGGAGGACAGCCTAAGGAAAAACTGATGCTAAAACTGCTGGTTGTGTTTTCTTGAGGTCTTCAGTTCTGGGGACAGTCTGAGATGGAGGCTGGAGCAGATGATTCAGGAGGGCAGGTATGAACTTGTCATTCTTCCTAAACCTTGGTGCAAGTTTCTCTGGCACTGGTGAGAAACAACTCACCCAGATGAAAACTACTCACCCGGTGACATTTACTCCTCTGCAGTACTTTAGAAGCCCAGGTCCAGCCAGTGCCAAAATTGCAGGGCACGTTTTAGGTACTGGTGTGCAGAACTCCAATGTTTGCAGTGTAAGTGGGATAAGTCACAATTCAGTGAGTTTGAACTTTCAGTCAGTGAGTTGAGCTTTCCCCTTGCTGAGGGCAAGTGACTCTCTTCAATCCTGTTGTTCCTAATATCTACCACCGGGAGCAACCTAATCTGGAGTTGGCTCCTGTTTGAGTGTAAAGCTCAATTGAACAAAGTTTTAACAAGTCTCTCCTGGGTAGAATCACTGGACTAAGTAGGCTCATCTACCCGTTTACCCTTCCCCTCTTCTTCACACCCTTCCTCCTACTGTTCCATCCTGCTTGATGGTACCCCAAAGTGTACCAGGAGAAACCCCCTGAAAATCAACCCATTTTCTTTTCTGGGCAATTACTCCACCGAACAGTTCCTTAGGCTTGTAGCGCTGTCTCAAACTGCTTGCAAAGGGTTTTGCATGGGGCTGGGAATGAGAGGATGCTTCAGCCATTTTTGTCACAAATATTTTAGCCCAGTCTAAGCAGCATGACCTGGGTGATCTACGAGCATGAGGGTGCATGCCCAGCATCTCCCCAGGTCTCTTGTATCTGAGACAAGGTCTGGAGAGCAGTAAGAAACATATTTTTTTGAATTTTTCGCAGTATGTAGGCTGTGCAACTTCAGAACTTTCAGAACTAAAAACACTAAAGGGAAAAAAACCCTCCCTTTTTATAGCCTACTGTCTCGTTGAAAGTGATTTATGAAATGAAGCTTCCTGCCCACCCAGTGCACAGAACAAATACAGACAGTGCTTTGAAATAACTACAGTACTATGCTATTTTCAGTAATATTTAGCTCAGACTTAGCCAAGAAAGCCCACTAAGCTTAGCAGACGGACATAAAAAGAAATGCTCTTTCTGCATTTTTGTGTGTGCATGCATCTATTTTAGGTTTTACTCCTCTTTTCTCCAGTTGCATAGCTGACTATCAATGCAGCAAACTCCCAGCTCAGGAAAATGCTTTCAGCCTGCTTCTCAGGACAAGTAACAGCTCTTGAGCACACACCTCATTTTAAGTGCCTTAATAAATGTTAAGCACGTGATTATACGGAGATACTGTTGTTTACTGTGGTGAAACCTGTTGAATCCATTCACTTCAATAGTAGTGGAAAATATTGTGCTCCATCTACTTGCATAATGTGATTGTATTTTGTGTATGTGTGTTTACAAAAGTACTTTTACCTTTTATATGAGGTTTTATGTTGTTACAAGAATATTACCTGCCAGAACTGGCATCAGGAAAGCAATGGAGGAGGAAGCTCTAGTTGATGCTATCTTGGCCATCACCCACTATATTTTCTTTATACCCCTTTCTTCCCTATCTGCAAATTTTGCCCTGTAATTTGTTTTCACAATTAGATTTAGGAGACAAGATAAAAATAAGCCTACCAAGTCATTTCTGTCTGTCAAGTGCATTTCTCCTGCCTTCCATAGTGAATATAGGGAAGAATGTAAAATCACATTGAACAGATAGTGATAATTCTCCAATGTACTCTTCCCTTTCCCCTGGAGATCTGGAAGTTGGAAGACTTAAGCCATCAGTGTTATTTTGGCCCTAGGTGGACTTGTATTTGAAACCATCTAATGCTTTTGAATACAGGCAGAGCTCAAGCACCCACACTTGCAGCAAGGAGTTTCACAGTTTGATGGGATGCGGTGTGACAGAGCATCTCCTTGGCTTGTTTTGAATTTTCTGTCTCCTGGTTCTGTCTGATATTGCCTGGCATGAGACAGCAGATTACAGTTCTCCTTTCCTCTTCTCCATGCCACCCAAGCAGTCACAGAGCACTGTCATCTCCTGCTCTCCCATTTATTTTTCTTATTAAGAATTCTCTTTCCTGCAGGAAACTCTCACTGGACCAGTAATGTTGGGACCAATGAAGATGCTTGCAGGTGCTGAGTACTGGCAGGATTGCAGTGTTACTCAAGACCAGGAGAGCAGTGCTTCATTTAGGTATTGTGGGTACTGTCTGTAGCATTCCTGTCTGCACCAGGATATCTGGATCCTTAATGTAATCCAGTGTTTGTCATATTTCTGTGGAACTAGAGCTCCTGTCTCTCAGGTTTCTACTCTGAGATTTGTGGAATACATATGCATTTCCATTCCAAACTGCTCCTTCAAGGTACTATCCTCTCCCATAAACCTATGAAATATCTCTGAAGCTCAGCAGCTTATCTCTGTTCACCGTTCCCCCTCCTTCATTTTCTGTCTTTCCTGGTTCATGCCTCTTTTGTTATTCTGACCAAGCTCTGGGATCTGTCTCCCTGATGAAAGAGACGTCAGCAGTGCACAACTATCTAGAAAACTCATCATGTTCAAAACACAGTAAGAAAGGTCTCTCTTCTTGGTGTTCCCACGCTGTTAACACGTGGTTTTCTTATTGTGGTTTACTTTATAGATCAAAACCATGTGCTGTATTAGGAAATGCTGTGGAAGGTCCGTTTCTCATGATAGTTTATCAGACGAGATCCTTCAGAACATACATTAAAAATACATCAAACAAAATAATTATTATAGTTCACCATCTTGTTTTAAGGGAATGGTAGGAAAGCACCACCAGTGATAAGGGCTTGGGCTTTGTGTCAGTGATGCCATATAAGATTCTAAACTCCCCTACCCAAAGAGGTCTCTAAAGAAATCTTACAAAAAGATCTTTTCAAATGAGAAAGAACTTGTGTTTTTAGTTTAATGATGTATTACTCAGTTGTACAGTCAGATTTAAAACATGCTGAGACTCCGCTAGATAGAAAAATGAGTAGTAGTATTTAATTTACATCTTTCCCCTGACAGCACACACCACTATTTATTCTTTCATGGTCAACTAAAGTAAAAAATATTTATGTGCTTTTTCATCATTTAAAATCCATTTGGGATGTTTGTGTTTTACAATCCTAAGACCTGAGATGGAGTATGTCTTCTACTGCTCTAAGAAAGAGGATAAAAAATTCAAAGGCAGCAGCTGCATGCTCTGCAGAAGAGCCCAGGTGTAATGCGATGCTTGGTTCTCAGCCCCATAATTACAAAAAATAGTTCCTTATCAAAGACTAAGATAGTGATTTGCAGACTTTCTGATACCGTCAGCGAGACACATTGCTCCTTTTATAGAGCTGGTTTTCTTTTTTTATTAATTCAGGAAAGACTTCGACCCAGCACTTTCTGTCATGCATTAGTAACCCTGAAAACATGTTTACTTAAGTACAAAACCACATTAGCTCAGCATTATTGTATGCTCCAACACACATAAATTACAATATATTGTGGGGTAGGAACTTTGATCAAGAGAAGCCCACACTGACTTAGCTTAGAGGTGGGGAGGAGGGTTGGAGCATTAAACGTTCCTTGTCTCCCTTTTCTCTCATCCCTACAATTCTCACTGCCAGTGAGATGATGGCTTGCTATGTCTGCACTGCAGGCTGCAAGAAAAGAAAGCACTAACAAGAGTAGCCCTAGGAAAATTTTGCTGGTTCATGGAACTAATCTCCTTCTCTAACATTCATTTCCACATGCAGAATCTCAAGTGTCACTTGTAGAAAGTTCTTCCCAATGTTGTCTGTCTCACCCTCACAGCACTTCAGGTAGAAAAGCACTGTCGTAGAAAAGCAGCTTTGGGAAGGAAAAATGCTACAGACAACCGCAAAAAGATAACTTCTAGACAAGATTTTTTCCCCACTAGAGAGCCTGTATTTGAAGTGTTAATGGATTTTGTTGATTAGACAGCATGAAACACTGTTTATCAGCTACTGAGTAAAAGCACAGATTCTTCCTCTGCCAAGTACTTGATTTTTCTACTTAATATTTGTTTGTAAGCATAGAAATCTAAAGACATAAGGTTTGAGAAACTTTAGACTCAAAGTGGGTGAGTTGCTCATCTGTTTATATATAGACAGGTTGTACTGAGCATCGCATGATAGTTTGACTCTGATACTAACATGTTTTTGGTATTATTCTTCACTTGTTTTTCACAAGTCAGAACATCCTTCAAGCCTTGGGCTGTACCTGGTGCTCTACATGTTTGAGAGCCATGTACAATAAGAAGTTAATACTGCTGTTGTACACAATGGTGTCCTTTTAAAGGGTTTGGATCCTGCAAGGAAAGGATTTGTGTGTTGTCCAGCAGTCTGCCCTTCCTGCAATAATCCTGAAAAAAAAATCTTTCCTTCCATTTAGATTGGAGGCTTATTACAAAAAAAAGATGTATTACAAGAAGTGTAAAGTTTTGCAATGTGTGAATGCAGAGAGGCAGAGCACTAGGATTACTTTTTTTTGTGCTTGTATTCACCAGTTATCACCTCACTTTCAATCTAATTGGAAGCATAAAATTGTTTTGGTTGTAAGAGATCTCTAAAAACATCAAGTCCAACTATTAACCCAGCATTGCCAGGTCACCACTAAGCCATGTCCCTCAGCACTGCATCTCCATGGCTTTGAAACCCCTCCAAGAATGGAGATTCTACCACTGCCCTGGGCAGACTGGGCCAGGGCTTGACAACCCTTTCGGGGAAGACATTTCTCCTCATGTCCAACTTAAACCTTCGCTGGTGCAACTTGAGGCCATTTTCTCTTGTCCTATCACTTATTCCTTGGGAGAACAGACTGATCCCCACCTGGCTCCCACCTCCTTTCAGAGAGTTGTCAAGAATGAGAAGGTCTCCCCTGAACCTCCTTTTCTCCAGGTTCAACAATCCCCAGTCCCTCAGCCTCTCCTCACCAGACTTGTTTTCTAGACCCTTCATCAGCTTTGTTGCCCTTCTCTGGACATGCTCCAGCACCTCTTGGAGTGAGTCCTTCTTGAAGTGAAGGGCCCAAAACTGAACCCTGTATTTGAGGTGTGGCCTTCCCAGTGCCAAGTACAGGCCTTGTTGAATCTCATCCCATTGGCCTCAGCCCATCAACCCAGCCTGGCCAGACCCCTCTGTAGAGCCTCCCTATCCTCCAGCAGATAAACACTCACACCTAACTTGGTGTTGTCTACAAACTTACTGAGGGTGCCTTGATGCTCTCATCCAGATCATTGATAAAGATACTTAAGAGAACTGGCCCCAATACTGAACCCTGGGAGCACCACTTTTGACCAGCTACCAGCTAGCTTGAACTCTATCCACTGCAGTCTTGAAGTCCTGAAGGCATTTAGCTGTGAGACTGCAAAACTCCAAGCCAGGGTATGTAGCCTGTCACTGCACACTGCTGTTGTGCCAGTCAGCTAGAGAGAAGGGTGGAGCAGGTTCCTTGAAGCTCTGGCATAAAGCCAGTCCTACTGATGATGGGAGGGAAGCAAGCAGTGAAATCTCCAGGGTTGTGGATGACACTGATCTCTTCTGGGTAGCCAAACGCTTTGCTGACAGTGAGAATCTCCATAAGGATGTTTCACCCCAGACTGAAAGGACAAATAGGAGGTAGAGGAGTGTCAGTGCAGATAAACCTATGCAATGTATTTAAGGACAAAACAAACCAGAGCCTACTCACCTAATGCTGAGCTCTGAACTGGCAGTTACAGTCAGAAAACATCCCAGAGTTAACACTGAAGGTTTTCTGAATCCACAGCTCAATTTACAGTGCTGGCCAGATAGCAAAGTTCTAGAAATTGTTGCCACTGGATGCAGCACCAGCAGATTCAGAATGGGTTAGAGGAATTCATGGTTAAGAGCATCTCCCCAGCTACTGTGGATGGACCCTAAAAGTGGTTGGGTTGATATGCTGGCCATAAAGAGGATTTCCAGTGATGGTACCCTGATGGACTGCTAATGTGAGCACAGTGTCTCCTAGTGTCCCGAATGTCACTGCTAAAGGCTCCCTCAGCTTTAAGGAGGAAATCAGCAAATTGTGGTGTACTTGAGCCCAGTTACCCCTACACATCATTGGGTCAACACAAAGCCCTGCCTGGATTAGTAGTCATTTCTGACAGCAGTTGACAGCAGATGCTGTTTTATTTGTGTTTGACAAACTCCTTCCAGTAAGTTTATGCATGACAAGTGTGATATCCAAACTCCAATTTGGGAACCCTGCTGTACTTGTGATAGGTTTCTGGTATTGTGCCATCTTAGATCATTCAGAGCTATGTGTGGTACCCGCAGCCTGCTAGAGCATGAGACAACTCAATGGAACCAAGCACAGATGATCTGCATGTAGTGATGTGTAAGTTATTGCATGAACTGTTGCTGCTAGATGGTTTCAATAGACACTAATCAAGCCATATAAATCTCATTCTGCTATTAGAAGAGCTGTGTCCCTGTACCAAGAATTAATTTAAAATGCCTCTATGAGCATGTAATCCACAAGCATCACTGGCTTGAATCTTTCTCTCAAAATGATAAGAAGTGTTGTCATAACCAGTTTGTTCCCTGGGATGTGATCTTTACAGTGACCTTAAATCAATCAATTTTAATTTTTCTGATCACAGAAAAGATAAATGAACTAACACTCCTTAATGAACATGAGTAGTTTCCTTGTGCATTGTAAATTACCCAAGTTCTGGAGGAAGGCTTCCTTCTGAAATCATCTATTTCTTTTTTGCTTATTCACAGTATGTGCATAATACCATGACGACCATACCATGGCACAGCAGTTTAACTTTATTAAGTTAATAAGTCCCTTATTGGCTACTTGGTTATATTAAATAATAAAAATTAATGACTGCTATAACACCTATAATTCCTGTGACTACTGTGAATCCTTCTCCAGTCTTGGGAAGCTGGTTGAGGTTCATTTTTTTGTCTAAGGAGATTTCAATGGACGCTTTTTTGCTCATCACCATTTGTAATGAGCAAATTGCCACCATAGGCAATTTCACCATCTCATCCTCCTTTTTTCTCTCCCCTTGCACAGGATAAAGCATTTTCTGGGTTCAGAAGTGTGCAGCAGCAGGGCTGCAGAGCCTGCACCACAGTAGTTGCAATGCGAAGCATTGTGGCAGCCAGACTCCTTACAGGGCTAAAACCTCCCTGGAGGCACGTGCAGAATAATACCTCTGGGTGATGGGGAGAGAGGCACACTGACAGTGAATGGGAAAGGAGAGGGTTGTGATGGGACTGGCTCACAGCTTCTTTCAGAAACAGACATACAACTCTCAGGACCACTTACACCTGAAAATCTCACTACAAGAAGACCCCTCACTCCAAAAAGGACATTGAGGGGCTGGAGTGTGTGGAAAGAAGGGCAATGAAGCTGGTGAGGGCTCTATAGAAAAATCTTAAGAGAAGTGTCTGGGGGAACTAGGGTTGTTTAGCTTGGAGAAAAGGAGACTCAGGGGAGACCTTCTTGCTCCCAACAACTCCCTGAAAGGTGAGTGGAGTCAGGTGGGGTCGGTGACTTCTCCCAAAGAACAAATGACAGGACAAGAGGAAACAGCCTCAGGTTGCACTAGGGGAGGATTAGGTTGGACATGAGGAAAAATGTCTTCCCCAAAAGGGTTGTCAAGCCCCTGTCCAGTCTGCCTGGGCCAGTGGTGGAGTCCCCATCCCTGGAGGGGTTTAAAAGCTATGAACATGTGGTGCTGAGGGACATAGCTTAGTGGTGACCTGGCAATGCTGGGTTAACGGTTGGACTTGATGTTTTTAGAGATCTCTTCCAAACAAAACAATTCGATGAGTCTACAATCTTTTGGAAGGAGATTGCATTGTAGTATATTTTTAAAGTGCAGCTCCCATCTCTCTAAGCAAATTGGAAGCCCTTCAGCAACTGCTGCACAGACATTTAATGATCTGTGGCACTGCCACGCCAGCCCAATGAGAAGTTGCTCATCCAGACTGTGGCCCGTTCCTTGAGGCCTCAGCCCAGCAGATGGTGACATCAGGACATTTACTACCACTCTCTTACCCCTGACTGGTGCAGTTCACAACCTTCATTTACAGTGTACTAAAGGGTTAAATAACATTAGTGCTGCTGAGTCCATTAAGTCTCTGACTGAGCAAAGCCCTTAAGTAAGCATGTACTTAGGTAGTTTGGTTATCCTGGACAATCCCTACCTACCCAAACAGTCCCCTAGCAGAGAAAATAAGTTACAATTCACAGGATGGAACCTCCTTTTACCATTTGTGGGTAGAGTCTTAAGTGGCTTCCCTTAATCTGTTGCTGGTGGGACTCTGTACCCCCCTTTAAAAATCCTTCTGAACAATGAAATAATGGGAATTGGTTGAAAGGTTTGAGATAAGCTACTCTTAGTCTTTGGGATTCAGGGGCTGTGCTGGGATAAAACCGCTTGAATATGTACATCTAGAAAAACGTGCAAACAGCCATGATCACAGGCCCGTCTTCAAAGTCAGGGAAGCGTTTTGTTCCTCCCTCCCCAAGATGATCAGAACCCTCCTTCCTCTGCCCAGCATCAGTGGATATTGTTTTCCCCAGACTCATAAAGCTAGATGGTGCTCAAGGAAGTTACTCAGTCTGGAGCTGCCCCTATGCAAGCTCAGCCTGTTCTGCATTACTTCAATCCCTCATCTCTTCTAGGCAACTCCTGGGCTTCAGGGTCTTACAGACACTGTTTTCTATTGACCTACAGCCTCCTTGCCTCAGAACAGTCCCACCACAATCTATGCACTACGACCATAACCCGACACATCAACTTTGCAGCACCCTTTCCTGAGTCCCTTGGCAGTGATTTCAGTCGCTTCTTGACAAAAGTGGATCTCTTCATTTTTATTTTCTAAAATAAGTGTATGGGGTGGGGTGTTTTAATGATTTGAAAGTACAAAACCAACTCCTTGTATGGTTCTTGGCCAAATATATGTAAAGTGACGTGAGCTGACGCTTCTGACACATCTTTGCATCCTGACACATTTTTATGTGACTACAGCAGAAATCAAATACTGGAGAACATGCTCAAAGCTGTACAGAAGATATACAGCACTCCAGTGCCTTGCTTGCTCTTAAATAATGAGATCTTGCACTTGGCCAATGACACTGAATTTGTTTAGAGTGTGAATAGGTAAATGCACTGTAAAAACATCTCAACCAACATGTTTTGTTCTGTATTTTCCTGATCTGGTTCCCTTTTATTTATTAATTGCATATGTAAGTCAGGTCCTCAGGTGTACTTCTGACGTTGTTCGGAGAGGAGGCTCTTCATTTACATCCTCTTGCTTATAGCATTAATAACTTCATAAAGGAGGCTAATTAGTTCAAAGACTGAATGATTTGCAGAGAAACCAGTGCCTGCATCAAAACCTGAATAGTTCTCCAGCACCTGATCTGGTGAACTGATGGCGCTGAGGTTTCATGACTTCAGAGAGGATTGGGTGAGGGTCAGGGAACCCTATGGCACATTTTAATTCTCCTTGCAGGCTTTGCCTTTGTGAACTGCCAGGGTTATCTTACAGGACTTTTCTGTCCTGCTGCTGGGAACCTTATCAGTTATTGATTCTGTCCTGCAGATTATAGGAGTTGTTTCTTTTTAGCAAAACAAAAAAATCATTCTTCACCAGCACCATCTGGGAGTGCTTTTGCAAAGTGTCCCACTTTCTTCATTTCTACTCTGCCTGCAACAGCAGGAAGGTATTTGAGTTACATTATCCACAGAGACTAGACCCCATACCCCAGAGACTCTGAAGCAAAGAAATAATGCTATGGATTAGAAATTCCAACACAATAACCATTTGTGACTTAACCCTTTGTACTCCAGCTTCTAAAATCAAGGAAACCCCGACAGTTTAGGCTGTTTGATAGGTTTTCCTCTAAGCCAGTTGCTTGGTATAAAGCAAAGAAAATAATTGATGGCCTTGAGAGAAAAGCCAGGTGTATTAAATATATTTTTTTCATCTCTTTTTCAGTTTTATGTGTCTGATCAACATTTTACAACATACAAAGGTAAGAAAAAATACTATTAAATGTGAGACCAAAGTCAGACTTATATGAGACCACCTTTACTCTAGACTCCCCTCCAAGATCATTACCCAGAAGAAGCATATTGCAATATTTGTGGGTTAGGACAGCATAAGCCAGCACCCAAACCATAACCCTGGGCCTGTCTTCAAACCACACACTCCAGGTTCATCCTTCCTCCCACTGCCTGTCACTGTTCACACCCCTGGAGATCTGGCCATGGCTCTGGAGCTGACACTATCCTAAGCCTCTTTTGGCTCAGATGGACAGTGCAGTGCTCCAGCGTGTGTGTGTTGGGGAAGCCAGAGGCACATTATAGCACGGGAGGGATTCCTGAAGTGTGGGAGATCCCTGGCCATGAGCCCTCTGTCTCCATCTGTAGCCATTTTAATACTGGGTTGCCATTCTTTGATATTTAGAAGATAGAAAATGTGTCCTCTCCATTCCTCAGAGCAGCCCAGTTTGCTGTGCTCAGCAGACATTGTGGAGAACACATCCTGCCTCGAGCTGTGCCAGGGCTGCAGAGCCAGTGGAGGAAAGTACTGCCTAGGGCTCCTGCTTCAGGAGAGTGATTTTTCAATGTGCTTTAGGTAGTTTTGTGGGTTTGGAATTTGCATTTCACTGTAGCCAACTGAGGAGGAAGTAACAACAATTATGTTCCTTTTCAATATAGCTATAATTATGTGCACTTTAATGACCTTGGCAGGGCCAGAGTAGTATCTGGGGGCTTCATATGTGTGAGGTTCATCCTCTAGTCATTGTTTAATAAGCTTTTACAAGAGGCCTTTTTTGTTTCTTACATGTCCAGGTGTTCATGTGGAAGTTTTCATGAATGCTTTAGTTTTGCTTTTGGTACTGTAAGCAAAATATATGTGCATATTATGATGCTAAGTAACCTGCAGATATTTGTGGAGTTTCTGCGTTCAGTAGTCCCATGCATCTCCGGATGTCATTTATCAAAACCAGATGTTCTTTATATCACTACGTCTTGTATCAATGTCTATTTAAAGTTAAACTGAGAGCAACCGAAGCCAAGGAGGCATGCTTTGATTTAAATAAATCAAAGCATATCACAGTCATAGCAATTAATAATCCAAGACTGGAGAAAACATGAAGAGTAGGAGAAATCCATTCAGACAGGATTGGTTTTGTTTCTTGCTGCTTTCCTAAATCTTATTAGAAGCAGCAAGTCTTTGATTAAACCAGATCAACTTCCACAAAAATCCCTCGGTAACAATAGGTATTAAGAGGCTCAATCCTGGCAGCCTGAGCAAACCGCCCGTATAAATCAAGGCTGGGGTTTTGATGATAATGGTCCCTTATTTATGACAAGTCACAGAAAGCAATTCTTCACTTGAATCATTCTCAGCATCAAATGCAAAAGCTTCTGCTAATGATACAGGATGAGGTCTCGAGCTGTAATTATGGTCCTTGCATCATGTATCAGGCAGAGATATTAATGAACCATGACTCAAGTAATTATAGCTGCGGGAGAGGGAACCTTGGATTATAAGACAAACTTCAAACTGTACTGGAGCAGCAGAATCAACGTCTGTTTTTATTCCTGTTTAAGTCATTTAGTATCTTGTGTGCAGTCAACTGGAGGCCATCTCCTTCCCATCTTCTCCAGCACACATTTACTGCAGTACCAGCTCTGATCTTACCTAATGCTGTGGTCTGGTGAGGCATCACTGAGACAGAGAAGAAATATTTTGGGAAAATGGTAAAAAAGTATCCTGTTGAGAGGGCCTCAGTCTCCAACACGGGTGTAAGGGAATCACTGGAGAAGGAGTTACTGGTGGAACATAGCATCAAATTCAGCTTTATGTCTCGAGTAGGTGAGAAAGTCTCACCATACCTTTCTGCTGAGAAATTTTGCTGTAGTAGTGGAAGATACACTGGACATTTCTAATGAGAAAACACATTTTCCCATTGTAAAGCAAAAATATATACTTGTTCTGTGAAAATCTACAGTGATCACTCCATTTTCCTGTAGGTATAATTATTTTGGAACTAGGAATACATATATTTCTAGATACTTGTAAAACATCCCCCTGTGATTTGAAAGAATAATACAATGACACCACTAACATTTTATCTGTACCCTTGAAGGTTGGCATAGGAAAGACGTCCACAAGCCAAAATCCTGCCCCTTGCTGCATGCAGACAAGGAGGGCTCCATAGGGTGGAAGCCAGCATGCAGGAAGAAGTGGGGAGGCATTCAATAACAGGGTTGTCCCATTTTCTGTGAGCAGGAGGCTCATCATGTCTTCTACAATACATTATTCCTCTTCCTTTCTTTCCTTTGCCATCTGTAGCCCAACCTACTCATTCTGAACATGGGAAAAAGATTATTTTGTGTTTTCATAGAATCACAGAACAGCTTGAGTTGTAGGGGACCTTTCAAGGTCATCTAGTCAAACCCCACTGCAGTCAGCAGGGACATCTTCAACTAGAGCAGGTTGATCAGAGCCCTGTCCAACCTGACCTGGCATGTTTCCAGGGATGGGGCATTGATCACCACTCTGGGCAGTCTGGGCCAGTGTCACACCACCCTCAGTGTAAAAAATTTCTTCTTTATATCTAGTCTAAATCTCCCTCTTTTAGTTTAAAAACATTACCCCTTGTCCGGTAGCAACAGGTACTGCTAAAAAGTCTGTCCCCAGCTTTCCTATAGGCCCCTTTAAATACTGAAAGCCCACAACAAGGTCTCCCCAAAGCCTTCTCTTCTCCAGGCTGAACAACCCCAACTCTCTCAGCCTGGCCTCACAGCAGTGGGGTTCCAGCCCTCAGATCATTGCTGTGGCCTCCTCTGGATCTGCTCCAACAGGTCCATGTCTCTCCTGTGCTGAGGACTCCAGAGCTGGACGCAGCACTGCAGGGGGGGGTCTCCCCAGAGTGGAGCAGAGAGGCAGAATCCCCTCTCTCGATCTGCTGCCCATGCTGCTGGGGATGCATCCCAGGGTAATGCTGGGCTTCTGGGCCATGAGCCTACATTTTCAGAGAGGATGGCTGAATCGGAAACATCCACAAAAGCTGGATGGTAGAATATTGGAGAAAGTGCCATTATAAACACCACCATGCCCACCTCTCACTTCTCCCCCCCTCCCCCCAAAATATTGTGGTCACAACCTTTTTTCCCACCCAAAACGTATTTTCACTTTTATCCAAACAATTTATGGCAAATGAGAAAATCAAAAAATGAGGGGTTCTGCCCACATTTTCACATAATTTTTTTATTGCTTCAGTTCTTGTTCCAAAAGGATTTTCTACCTGATGCCAGCTCCAGGGACAAGTCATAATCATGACTGGCAAGCATTGCACATCCATTCTCCTTTAACTGCAAATATTTGCTCATTTGCAGACAGTGCTGAAATAACTGGGAACATGAGCCATTAGGTAAAGAGATGGTAAGGTTTACATGCAAGCTTGCTATAACCATATCCAACATGGTGGGAGTTGGAAGGGACCTCTGGAGATCATCTAGTCCAAGCACCCTGCTCCGGCAGGGTCACCCAGAGTAGAGTGCCCAGGATTGTGTTGCCCAGGTGGGTCTGGAAGCTCTCCAGAGAAGCAGACTTCACAACCTCTCTGGGCAGCCTGGACCAGGCTCTGGCACCCTCACAGCAAAGATATTTTTCATTGTTTAGGTCAACTTTTGTGTTCCAGTTTGTGCCCTTTTCCCCTTGTCCTGTCACTGGGCACCACTGGAAAAAGTCTGGCCCTATCTTCTTGACTCCTGTCCTTTAACTATTGATCAGCATTGATCAGATGCCATCTCAGTCTTCTCCTCTCCCAGATAAATAGCCCCAGGTCTATCAGCCTTTCCTCATCCCTAGGATGCTCCAGTCCCCTCTGCATCTTCTCTCTATACAGCCTGTGCCATCATGCAGCATGGACTGGTGCACATGGTCTGTCTTCTCTTAAACAATCACACAGGCACCCAAGGGGACTGGGAAGCTGGCAGCAGCTTTTCTCCTCTTTTCAGCAGACACTTGGAGATCTGGTACTTATTATCTTCTGAAGAAAGGGCATAGGTTTCTGCAGGCAACTTGAACTCTTGTCAGCACTGAAATCACAGCACATGATGTGACTGGTCAGTTCAGAAAGACAAATTGGCTTGAAGAGGCAAACGAATGCAATGCTCTGACCCTCTGGCTTAATTACTTTCTGCTTCCATCGACAGGCCTAGTTTTGGCAGCCAAAACATGAAGTGAGGCAAATGGAGACGCTTCATGTGAGAGGAGGAGGTAGCCCCATCTAAGCCAAGAGATGATATATTGCTTGCAGAGCTGACTGTGAAAACAACGGCGCCGAAATAAAGCTGTGAATCATCCCCCTGTCTCACACCACTTCCACTGGAGTAGTTCCCCTTCTGAAAAAAATGTGGTAGACCCTTTGATTGCAAACAGTGCAAATAAATACGTCAGTCCTGGCAAGACTTTTGACAGGCTGTAGGTATGTGGGTACGTGTGCCCCCAACCCCATAGGGGTGGCTGTTTCCTTGCAGTGGTTCAGGATGGGACCTTCTCCACCATCAAATTAAAATGAAAAAATACCTTGATCCTTGGTTTGGTTCTGATCCATTCCAGATCCTGAAATGACTGATAATTTTCTAAGCAGAAAAAAAAGAAATGCATGTGACATTTGCCTTGATTAATGGTCAACACTGAATACGAGTGCTGCTGGTGGTGGTCATGTGATTAAGGATAGATTTTAGAGTCGCTCTAATTGCCCTCAGGACTTCTGGTGCAAGTTTTCATACCAGGAGATATACTTGAAGGAGAACCCAAGAGGTGAACTGAGCCAGCCCTGGCTGAACCAGGGAAACTTGATGAGCTTTACATTTTTTGGTGGGTATATTGAGTAAAAAAATACACCCCTTAGCATGTATATTATTTTTCTCTATTTTTCTTCATGAGATGTAACTCCTAGGTACATGAGACCATTTTCATTTAATTCACTTGCAATATTTGAGGGGTCAAACAGGACAATGGATGTATCCCATAGCTACAGCCTGCTCACTCTTCTCTAGTCACTGAAACCAAAATGCAGTCTGCTTTATGTTGCGCTTAAGTTCTGAAAAACAAGAGGATGTGGGGGGGCAGGGGGTTGAAGCAAGAAAAAAAAAACCCTAGAGAAGGGGTGAAGTGAAAAACATGAACTTTGGAAAGTGGAGGAGGGGAACTATATATACATAAGTCAATAAATAGAGTGCCTGTTTGTGCTACTGTGTACTTGGAAAGGTGTGCTCTCCCTGAGGAAGAAAAATATGTTTGTTTTTTTGTAAACTGTGTACCTTGGTGGAAAACAATATGATTTGCAATGGTGGTGAAATACATTTTTCTACCCAAAATTAGCAAGCAAACTCTGTGAACCTGAAACAGACTTTGCCAAATTCACAGAGCCTCAAATGCTGCGGAGTTTGCCACCGCTAACTTGAGCTCCAGGACCATGGAAGGGGATCTTTGAATGGTGCAGCATAAGCCTGAGATCTGGAAACAGTATTAGAAAGGTGAATATTTACTGAATATATGAGGGTTATAATTAGTGGAGAGTTTTGGCATTGTTCATTAGCTATGAAGATGCAATTAAAAAAATACAGAAGAAATGCTGCTTGAACAGCAACAAAGATTTGGCTGAGTTTGCAGTCTCTGGAGGTGTGAAAATCCTGAAAGCCCCTTAGGAACTTTAAGTTTAGCGCTGTAAAATAACTACTCTCAGGGTTAAGGAAATCACAGGCTTAGCAGTACATCTGCAAAACCCAGTAAGGCATGAACAAAGCTGATAGAAAACTAAAGGCACTGTAAATAGTTCTAAATAGAACGTGACCGCTTCCTCTCTTGGATGATGGTACAGTCACACTTGGTGCAAGAGAGAGTAAAATCACACTTTCACGTCTGGGAGTCTTGCAGCTCCCACTGCACATGGGGCCGCTCCTCTGTGCACACAACTGCTGACATTTTGTGGGCAAGACTGCAAGGGAGATGTGGTGCACCCTCTTTAGCAGGCATTTTGTCTGTAGGTTTTCACAGAATCCCAGTGTCTTAGGGGTTGGAAGGGACCTCTGGAGATCATCTGGTCCAATCCCCCTGCTCCAGCAGGGTCACCCAGAGCAGGGGGCCCAGGATCACATTGTCCATGCAGGTTTGGAATCTCTCCAGAGAAGGAGACTCCACAACCTGTCTGGGCAGCCTGGGCCAGGCTCTGGTACCCTGACAGCAAAGAATTTTTTCCTCCTGTTCAGATGGAACCTCCTGTGTTCCAGTTTGTGCCCTTTCCCCCTTGTTCTGTTGCTGGGTAGTACTGAAAAGAGACTGGCCCTCTCTTAGGCTTCTCTTCTCCAGGATAAACAGCCCCAGAGCTCTCAGATTTTCCTCGTCCCAGAGATGCTCCAGTCCCCTCAGCATCTTTGTAGCCTCTGCTGGAGTCTCTCCTGTAGTTCCCTGTCTCAAAATGGGGAGACTGGAAATGGACACAATACTCCAGAGGTGGCTTCACTAGGGCAGACTAGAAGGGGAGGAGAACCTCTCTCAACCTACTGGCCACACTCTTCTTTCTTTGCCCCAAGATAACATTGGCCTTCTTGGCCACGAGAGCACTTTGCAACTTGCCGCCCACCAGAACTCCCAGGTCCTTCTCTGTGAAGCTCCTTTCCAGCAGGTGACCCCCACACCTGTCCTGGTGCAGGGTGTTATTCCTCCCAGGTTCAGGACTCTATACTTGCCCTTGTTGAACTATATTAGGTTCCCCTCTGTCCAGCTCTCCAGCTTGTCCAGGTCTCACTGAATGGTAGCACAGCTCTTGTATGTCAGTCACTCCTCCCAGTCTTATATCATCAGCAAACTTGCTGAGGGTCTACTCTGTCCCTTCATCCAGGTCATATATTGAACAAGACTGTACGTGAAATGCTCAACAATTTTTCATATAAATCCTCTACAGTTTGGGCACTACATCGAGCATAGTTAACGCAATACATGGTGAGGCAGTTCATACCAAATGCCCTTGAAAGACTGAGATAAAGTTACTTTATGAAGGAGGTTCATCAGGAGAGAGCGTCGGGTTCTCAGGAGGGCTGACACTTGCTCTATGAAGCTGACTTTCTCAGGTTCCCTCTAGAGTCAATGTCAAGAGAAAAGAGACTATGACAGAAATCCTTTCCCTGCAGCACATCTGGTTGTAGCTAGACCACTTTATAATATAAATAAAATCCAATCACCCCAAATTCCTTCCTTTCTTCATTTCTCTCCAGAGCATGGAGATGGTCTGAATGGGAGATAATCAAAAGCATGCTTTGCATGTGTCTTGATGCTCTGCAACTTCTTCCCTTGGCCCAAGACTAATTAAGGAGGATTGTTGGGGTTTTTTTTGTTTGTTTCTTTTGTTTGTTTGTTTTCTGTTTTGGTTTAGTATGGTTGGTTGTTTGTTTGTTTGTGTTTGGTTTTGGTTTTTTTACAGGAATACCACTGACCAAGGACAGCAGCATCTCAGCTCCTATAAAGAGCTGCGCTTGACAGCAGTGTTTCCATCCAGCATGTCCTATTTTCTCTTGCCACCCAGCTTCAGCTTAATGAAACTGATGTGTTTTCAATTAGGTTTAAAATCCACATTAGAAAATATAACCATGTATTTCAAGTTACATGTAAAATTCAAGCTGGAGTCATGTTCACAGCCATGTGATTTGGTTTGGTTTCTTCCACACAGCTTGCTTCCTTTTTCCCAGCAGTCTCTCCCACTGTTCCTTGAAGGCCAATGTTACTTCAACATGCCAGAAGTGCAATGGTTTTATACTGTTTTCTTTAGCTTGCTGAGTTGTTGATATGATGTCCAGGAGAACTATTGCCTTGCAAGTCACTGATGCTTCATCTCTAAATTCTGGCCATGGTCATGTCAGGTTACACATCCCAAAGCCATTTCCCAGGTTCATGGAGCACTTCATTGCTTTTCTTCTCCTCTATAAGTTGGTGAAGAAGAGGATAATGGGGAAGGACAGGCTTCTCTTAGTTCTGCTTGACTGCAGTTTATATAGTGTCTCATCTGGAGCCTATTGCTCAGCCTTGGTCTTGGAGGTCCTTCAAGACCATTCAAGGCTGCCATGGGAATGGATGTTCATGCCAGGAGGGGTCTGACAAGTTCTAGGCACCAACCAAAGCTGCACCACAAGTTTTTCCAGCTCTTTCTACCACACATAAGCAGCTAAAATCTGCCTTCATCCCTTCTTCGGGGCCGTGCCCTACACCTCCTCACCCTACATCCACCCTCTTTGGTATGAGGAATGTGGTGACACATTATGGTACCCACCTCCCCATCTCTCCCCAGAGAGATGCCACTGGGTTGGTTTTTTTTTTCCAATGTGACAAAGGGGCTGAAGTTGAAACCTGCAGCACCCTGACTGCTCTCAAAGCAGCCACAGCATTTCACCCTTTGTCACCTTGTAGGGGTCTGCGCTGAGCGAGTTGTGCCAGAACTCAGGGAACAGCTCAAGTAGCAGAGTAAAAAGGGCCTTAAGCATCCCTCTGTCCTCACCCAGCAAACCCATACTGGCTGCTGAAGAAAAAGGGAGAGAGGTAATGGTGCTTGTGATCCCACAAGCTCCTTCCTTGTCTGAGGGAGTGAATCCTGCCTTTAAATCAAGGCTTCCACCAGCAGCGAGCTCCCCGCCGGATGTTGCTAGACACCGCTCCTTAATGAGGCTGACGTGTATTTTTAATGTGGTAATCTTCTGGCTCTGGCAGTTGTACAGACACCCAGACTACAAAAGAGTCACTTCAATCCAATGAACTGCCAGTGAGCCCCATGTCAAAAAGCCGCTCTGCCACAGGGACGAAGGCATCACAAATAAACGCTTCTGGGGAACTCTCTCCTTAAATAACGCACTTATAAAGCATCCAGATGTTAGTTTAACACTTAACGACTGTGGGAGAAAACAAAGCATGAAGGGCTGTGTTTGGTTTGGTTTGTGATTTCTTTTTTTTCCTCTCTCCTTGATCTCATATATTGAGTGTGTATAAACAGATACAGTCTAAAAAAAGTCTAGGAAATCCATATATATGTATGTATGTGTCAAGATAGTTATCAGTCCGTGGTAATAGCTGGGTCCTGTGAGGATGGATGTGGGAGGATGACCTTGTGAGAAGTGTGCTCTGCAATGCCAGGAGACATGACTTTGCTTCGCTTTAGGACGATTGTAATGAAACCATCTTACCCAATTTATCTTCAGATTGGTTGCAAGAGGCACAAGGCAGGATGGGGGGGAACAACCCCTCAGACAAAACCTTGGTAATGAGGTGCCAAAGATCCTAAAAGGAGATTTGAAAATCAAGGAGCGGAAACCAGGTGAAGTCTTATGTCTTTGACTAGGGCTTTGCACATACTGCTGCATACCCATCTGGTTCTTCAGGGTCCTGCCCTTGAAATTGAGCTGTCCCAGAAGGTCAAGGACCACTTGAAAATTGAGAGCATGGACCCACCACTTCAATTCCAGGGCAAGCCTGCCCAGCAGCCAAGAGCAGATGAGAGCAAAAGTGCTTCCCCAAACCCCGGAAACTCCATCCAGTAGAACCTACAAACATCTTGGCGAATGTTGTTACCAACCCAGAGAACTAATCTGAGCGAGAGTAGTGTTTGAAAGTGAGGGGAAAGAGCTTGTGTTTTAATGAGTCATTTCACAGCAAGATTTATGTAGAGGAAATCTGGCTGCTTAATCCAGACTTCCTCCTGGCATAACCAATTTTTTCACTCGCTGTTGTTCTTGCTTCCTTTGTTCCTCTGGTGAGAGGAGCCCTCAGCATCCTGCACAACTCTGCCATCAGAGAGGTCATGCTGGAGGTCATGCCACCTTTTTTTTTGCTCCTCTCAGGAGCCAGGGCAGTGTCACCTTCCCAGCCACTTCACGGTCCCCTAGCCTCCTCCTGCTCTCATTGGATCCTCCAGTTCCATAGTGCAGTCTTCCCCTAAAGCACCCATGATGCCAAACAATGGCTATTTCTATATGAGAAAAAGCAAGAAAACAAACAGTGGATGACACTTGTAAATCTGGTTCTGGGCATCTGTGGCCCAAAGAGTCTGCAGGAGTGTGGATATTCCTAGTCAGCATAGAGTCATTAAACTGAGCATGGCTGCTGAGGTGTTTGTAGGACTCTCTTGAAAACATTATAAAACCCAAGCTTAGATCAGTTTGGGCTTGCTGCAGGATGGAGCAACCCCATTAATATGAGGAGACTGTGGGAAGCTGCCGAGATAGTCCAGATTAAATCACAGTAATGATGCATGGTCCACAAGCACTGGTGTCCCCTGGGGACAACAGCACTAGGCACTTCCAAAAGGCAAAACTAGTTTTTGAGGCTCCACCACCAAGCCGAATGGCCACGCATCTAAATTTTGCCTCCACAGGAAACTACTTCGTGCTATCACTGTGCAAAATCAGTCAAGAGCTGAAAACACAGTGACTGATGCTAAATTGGGCTATTTTGGGATAGCTTTGGGGGAAAGGAGCATGCAGGCTCCCACCCTGAGGGCTCCTAGTATGTTTGGCATCAAAGAGTCTCTGGATGATATACAGATCCCCGTGTCTGGGTGGATTTTGGATCACAGCTGAGGCACCTTCCGTGTTTAGGTCCCCTTAAATAAGATAGGAGGTTGGGGATTTTCAATATTGGAGTTTGGGATTTAAGCACATAGAATCATAGAATGTTAGGGGTTGGAAGGGACCTCTGGAGATCATCGAGTCCAACTCCCCTGCCGGTGCAGGAACACCTAGAGCAGCCCACTCAGGAACAGATTCAGGTGGGTCTTGAAAGTCTCTAGAGGAGACTCCGCAACCTCTCTGGGCAGCCTGTTCCAGGGCTCTGTCACTCTCACAGTAAAGAAGTTTCTCCTCATGTTGAGGTGGAACTTCCTGTGTTTCACCTTGCTACCACATAAATGCTGCCTAAGTTCTGCTTTAGGCACCAAGACCCATTTTCAAGCTGGTTTTAGCTTTTTGATCACTGAAGTGTCCCAGTGGCTTCCCCAGGGTGGAGGCACCAGGGGACATTAGAGCTCATCCACTAGAGGTTTGCTAAAAAAAGAGCCTGAAAGTTGAACAAGGATTTGGAAATCATAGGCTGGTTTTGTGAAGTGGTGAAGATGCCGAGTTTGAAGGAAAAAAAAAAATCACGGCTTTGATACTTTCAGTGCTAACCATCCTCTGTATCCTACAGCTCAGCAAATGATGACTGAGCCCTCCCCACAGCCACCTTGACTCTCCTTTACTCCTTCCGCCCTGGCCTTCAGGATGCTGCCCCAGGTACCCCCAGCCTCTGCAAGGCTGTGCTGAAATTGTGAGGAGTTTGGGGTTGGGTTTTTTTTCCCTTCATTGGGGCAATTTTTCTCTCCTTCTCATCCCAAAATGTCCAAGCTGATGAGGAGCTGCAGCTTGCGTTATGTGGCAGGACATGGGGGGATGTGTCTAGATAGAGCCAAGGTTGAATTATTTAGTTCAGTTTTGTTTTGGGGTGGTTGATTCTCAGGGTGGAGGAGGATTTGCACAAGTCAGAGCCTTGACTCTCCCTCTGCAGGCAACATCCAGCACCACCCACTGAGCCACAGCTATCTTGGAATTCTGTTCTCTGGTGCCTTGTCCTGCAGCCTTCCAGCCATCCTTGCCACCGTCTCCTGGTCTGAAGGGAGCAGCACCGTTCCTGCTCATTGCCATGTCACTTCCAGCCCCTGCACTTGCTGCACCTCTCCTCACTGCATCCTGAAACTGTGCACACTTGGAAAGTCTGATTTGTGCCCTTTCTTTTGTGTACTTGCATAATGTGTCTTTCCTGGCCCGAGTTTCCCTTTACCCATGTTTCCCACCATTGCTGAATGTTGCAGTTCCTAGTTGTGCTACATTAGTGCCTTTACAATTTCCCATACCCTGACCTGTGACTGACAGGCTGACTCTCCTCCAAATCAGGTTGTTTGCTTTCCACACATCCTCATCCTCACAAAAACTCAGAGCATGATGATAAATTCTGGGCCTGCCATAAGTGTCGGAGGCCGTTTCATTAAATGCCTCTTGCAAAGCCTTTCTGCAAAGCATCCCTGCACATGTGCTCCTCTGAGCGCATCTGTTGTAAAAACCAATGCTTAATAATACAGAGTTAATACCTGAACTCAGGTCATGCTCCCCATGCAACATCCACACCATAAAATTCAGCAGATAGGCTTTATGTCTTTTTTTTTTTTTCCTTGTAGGAAACTATTATATCCTAGCTGCAAAATCTGCCATGGAGTCTGGCAGAGTGGAACAAGGAGTCGTCGCTTAAAAATCAATTCATGGTGGTCTCGAGCTATGTTTTTGTTCTGGCACATTAAACAGAATGAAGACATATGTCTGAATTTAAGACATCCTTTCGGTTCCCTGTATACAAGAGCCAGCCGAGAAATTTGAACTATTTCAAAGCACTAGGAAAAAGAATTGTAGACACATCCTTTGTTTAGGCATCTATTTTTAATTATCCTGCCTTTTAATATTCCTCTCCATTTGAGTATAATCAGAGAAAATAGATCCTGCTGGGCATTGTCATGCTTAATAAAAGTAAGACTGAACATCTGCAAATTTGGCGACAGCGTGGCGCATATGATGCACCAGTGGCTGAGCGGCATTCTTGTGTAATTATAACACCACATGCAGCTGTAAGAGTGTAATTCTCTGTTTACATTAGTTCTAGCACTTATCCCAAACTCCGTTGGGTTGGGATGTGAAGCATTTGTGATCAGGGAGCGTTTTTTACCCCTCTGCCAAAGAAAGCTGAAAGGACAGAAAGGACCCAACATTGTCTGCCCATCACAGAGATGCTGGGTTTTGGGGCAGTAACTCGTGCAAGGCAAGAGACCGCACCGCTGGGCAAAGGAGGACTGGTGTTGCTGAAATTAGTGCTGTTAGATTGAAATCAGTGAAAGTGACAGCAGACTTCAGGCTTTCTCTCTTCCTATTTCTTTTTTCTGGCAAAGCAAACCCCACATCCTGCAGCAGCTGAAGCGTGAAGCGCATGTTCAGATGAGTACTCTGCAAATTGCACCCCATGCCCCCAGGGAAAATGCAGTTTCACCCCCATCAAACCCTTTGTAGATTGGAGAGCCAAAAGCAACTTTTTTCTCCACTACCCTAGGGAAAGCTGGGCCATCCTGCCCTTCTGCAGAGTGGGACATAAACTCCTTTGAGAAACTGATGCTTGTGGGCATAGAATCATAGAATCGTTTGGGTTGGAAGAGACCTTTAAGATCATCGAGTCCAACTGTTAACCCAGCACTGCCAGGTCACCACTAAACCATGTCCCTCAGCACCACATGTCCATAACTTTTAAACCCCTCCAGGGATGAGGGCTCCACCACTGCACTGGGCAGCCTGGTACGGGCCCTGACAACCCTTGTGGGAAAGACATTTTTCCTCATGTCCAACCAAAACCTCCCCTGGTACAACTTGAGGCCATTTTCTCAAATTATGTGTGGGAGGGAAAACAGGGAATGTCTTCTCCTTGCAGGCAGCCCACTTCACCTCCCATACGGCTGCTGCACATTCCAGGTGTGCGCTGTTCTTCCAGGACTGGGGAATAGGGAAAACAGGTGATAGGGAAAAGTGACTGAAGAAAGGGTGTAAGGTACTCATGATGTGTTCCCAGTCCTGGTAGACATGCAGAAATCAAGCTCTTGGCAAATGTAAGACTCTCTCTCTGAAGCACACCTTGCCTTATTACTAGCCTTTCCCACATCAGCACTTCTCCAAGAAAAGGAACCAAATTTAGACCTGTCAGCTGGGTATATTACAAAATGGTAGGGGTTGGAGGGAACCTCTGGAGATCATCTGGTCCAATCCCCCTGCTCCAGCAGGGTCACCCAGAGCAGGGGGCCCAGGATCGTGTTGTCCAGACAGGTTTGGAATCTCTCCAGAGAAGGAGACTCCACAATCTCTCTGGGCATCCTGGGTCAGGCTCTGGTAACCTCACAGTAAAGAAGTTTTCCCTCATGTTCAGGTGGAACCTGTTTGATGTCCCCCTCCTGCCCTGAATCAGACCACTGTAGTAGTGACAAGAGGAATTAATTTTTACTCAACATAATTGCATCTTCAGGAAGAACTCAACCTTTCTCTGGGACCAAAACTGGATATTAATATGCCAAAAGAATGTCGCAGGCCATAAGGAGAATATGCAGAGCATGAGTAAGGAAAGCTACTGTGCCTGTCAAGCAAACAGGGGCTTTCCCTGGCCCAAATCTCCCAGCCTGCAGACTAATGTTAGGTGGTGTTAAACCATTTCCTAGGAGACTCAGGGTGGCATCTCTGCTATGATGGCTCAGTCCTGACATTTTGGGAGCATTTACCAACATTCAGCACTGGGCCTAGTGAGGGGACCAGGGACAGTCCTTCTTCTGCAGCTGGCAGAGGTCAATGCCCATAGTGCCGTGCTTCCCAGTATGCATCTGTGTGGACTTGCTATGCCAGGCACTGCTCTCACTCTGCAAATAACTTTTTTTCATGGACATTAGAGCAATTCAGGTGCTTCCAAGGCATCCTTTTTTATAAAGACAGTGCTAATCCGAAGTTCTGCCATACTCTTCTCGCAGTTCTACCCAAAAAAGGTGACCTATGGGCTGGACCGCAACATCTGCCACATGAATGCTTCAGGGCACAACCCACAAATCTGAGCATTTCCATCTTTCCTTGACTCTCTAAACCATTGTGCTGTAGGAGAAATAAAATAATCCCCCCTATACTCAGCCTGATGTTCACTGTTGGTGCAGGAGCTGCTTTATATCACACTGAAATCGCAGAGCTCGACGGGTCCAGGAAGTCACCCCCAGCAAGGATGGTGCTGCTGAGAGTGAATGCTCTTATTATAGCATCACTTGAACTAACAGGCAGCGCTTTCCCTTTGCACATGTGCTCGGCAGCTGCCTGGCTGCTCATTTGAAAGGATGCCACGAGATGCAGCACCAGATGCTCAAGTTTCCAGAGAGGCTGATAACGGTGGACTCGACTGTCTTGCTCTTGGCTGCTGTGCCAGAAAGGAAAAGGATAATAAAGGACCGGCTCCCCACGGCGACGGCTGCGAGCTGAGAGTTTCTTCATGTAAATTAAAAGCAATATGGGTAAGAGAGGGAAATGATGCTGAAGGTGCTAGGCTGGTCGTTGCATCTTCAAGCAAGAAGGGAGCTTCAGCTGCTCTGACCTCCTCAAGCTACAACAATGACTGAAACCTGTAGGATCACCTCATGGCAAGGCTGAGGCGCTGTGGTGGTTTTGCAGTTTATAGGGCCTGTCTAGTGTCCCAGACTACAGTCTTATGTGCTGATGACAGCAGCAAGCACTAGCAGGGAGAGTGTACCACTCCCATTCACACGAGTGGCAGTATCTCTGCTTGAGCATGCTGCAGGAGATGGGCTTTGCACAGGTTTTAGGATAAAACAGGCTGGGATGGGAAGAGGAAAGTCAAGATTTTAGGTCTAATCTATTTTATGCAAACTATAGCTGAGTCCTCTGGAGTGCAAAAGAATACTGCATCACAGAATCACAGGATGGTAGGGGTTGGAAGGAGCCTTTGGCGATCAGCTCATCCAACCCCCTTGCTCCAGCAGGGTCAGCCAGAGCAAGGTGCCCAGGATCATGTTGTCCAGGTGGGTTTGGAATCTCTCCAGAGAAAGAGACTCCACAAGCTCTCTGGGCAGCCTGTTCCAGGTCTCCATCACCCTCACAGTAAAGAAGTTTTTCCTCATGTTGAGGTGGAACTTCCTGTGTTCCAGTTTGTGCCCATTGCCCCTTGTCCTGTTGCTGGGCACCACTGAAAAGGGGCCCAAGGTTTAGAAACCCGCCTTAAATCTGGTGTATCTGAAAGGCCCTTTATTACAGTTCAAAGTGCTTTTGCATTTTGTTTTCCACATAACACGTTTTCCAGCCTATTTTCATGACCCACTCTCATGGATGTATGCTTCAGATCTGTAATTATTTCACCAGGAATACTTCAGAGGTGGATTTCAAGCAAGGCGTTCAAAATCATACCTCCCTACAGATGTGTCCAGTGGGTTTCCAGATGATTCAGGCAGGCCTATTAAGGCAAGAGCAATGGGGCAGATAGGACAACATGACTGGCAAAGTGCCCATTGCTGCTCCTACTGAGATCCCTGGGTGCAGGATTCAGTCTTAGGTGCATTTGCCTCTTGACCAAGGTGCATATCAAATGAAGTATGATCATACAGAAAGCAGCTACCATTACAGATATAACCCAGAAAAATACACTACAGCAGAATCACAGCTGTAAAACATCATTAAACAAAGCAATTATGAAATCTTCATGGTGGTCTTCTGCAATGGCTCTGGGGGCAAGGAGCGTGACCGGTTCCCAATCCATGCTTGATGTGAGTGGGGACGTGTGGCTGGAGGGAGGATCAGTTGGCAGATCAACTTTAAATCTTGTCCCTTGGTGTGTGTGGCCTGTGATATCCCCCAGTATGGTCCAAAGATTTGTTTACTGTTTATTACACGATATAGATATATGTAAATGTATGTGTGCATGCCCTGTATTAATCCCAGATGTCTACCACTCTCTGCAAAGATACAGAGTTTTTCCCATCCTTTGCATCTTAGCTTGGCTGCTTGGAGTTTTGCTCTCCTCTGTACTGACAGCAAGAGATGAGCCATTGGCTTAGCCCAATAACTATGTATATGCTGAGCACACTAATTTAGGCATCAAAACACCATCACATTTTCATTACTTTTGGTCTTTTGTACTGAGAGCCTTGTACTAACTAGGGGGGGAGTGTTTGGGGTGTGGGTTTTGCCTCCATTGATTTATTTGTTTCATAGCTTTTAACCATGAGGGCATGTTGTCCCACGCTGAATGGTCATCTCCTTGTCTAAATGTGGTGGTGAATACTTCTGCTTCAGCTCTGGAAGAGGTGCACTCCCAGTTGTGTGCTGTAACATTGGGAAAGGGGAAAACACAGTAGGTATCAATACCATATGGCATCCCAGGAGTTTTGTGCAGCATCTCACCAGGCAAACAGCTTGCCTAAAGCTCCAGGTAAGACATCCAGCCCTATGATCATCTAGTGTGCAAGTGCACAACAATGGGTAATACTCTTCAAGAAAAGCTCCTTCCCTGGCACATTTGAAACAAACCCAAAGAGTCTACCCCAAATCCTCCACAAGTAGATTTCCCTTGGGAAAGAGCACAGTGGTGTTGCTCCATCTGTGATGTGACCGTGCTGTGATATTGCAGCAACATTCCTTATATTCCCTATGTATTACAGCATTATGTATTATCTTCTGCACCCACCCACGCCATTCCATATTTATTCATCATTAAACAAACACAATCAGCCCCCACATGCCAGAAATGCGCTGGCTTGCAGCTAATTAAAACCACTGTACACTTTGTTATCCCAGCTTTTCTTTGGCTCTGGTTTCCATAGTCCAAAAGAAATGTGAAGGAGTTGGTTCTGGCTTGGCTTTTCCTCCTCTGGCTCCGCATTCCTCAGGGTCTTATGGGAATTGCTCGAATTCTCAGATGTTGTTAAACAATCAAAGAGTAAATATCCCATCACATCCTGATTTTTCTAAAATGGTTGTGGTTGCAGAAAGCAGCTTCTGTAAAGGGGGCCGAGCCCAGCAGGCCTGCAACTAGCGGTTACTGAATGGCCACAAATTAAAGGCAGCCAAGAAAAAGAGAAGCAAGCCTGGACCACAAGCGAGAGAGATTGGGATGCACACTGAGGCGTGGATGAGTTTTGTGTCTGCCAGTCACCAAAGGGAAGGATGCGCTGTCTTCAGAGGGACTTCCAGATGGCCACGTGCCTCTTCTTTGCATTTGAGTCCCTTGATAAAGGTGCTGAGTCTCAGAGCCTGGGTGAGATTTAAATGCACAGATTCCTATGCAGGAGCTGCAAACTCTAATGTACACTTCTTCACAGCTGTTGTCCTCCTCAGACCATCACAAGTGATGTATATCCAAGGGGCTTTAAATGCTTGTGGAGGTCAAGTTAGGCTGTGGCTGTCCCAGAAGAGGGCAGAGGTGCTCCTTCCAACCCAAACTGGCATTGAGGTGGCTTCAGGAGCCACCCGTACCTGCCACCAGCTCTGCAGCCCTTATCTGACACCTTTAGAAAGCGTGAGGTTCATGATGTTGCTTCTCCCACTCCCAGCATGTCGCAATCAGATGGCATGGGCTGTTAATAAAAAAACTTGGGGTTTAGCTGGAGAAATCTTAGGGCTGCAAGCATGCTGGTTAACTGCATGGCCCTGTACTTTTATTACCAAATAAATGTACATGTCACATCTTTAATGGTGACATCTTGAAAATAGCCCCATGTCTGTGGATGTCGTTCAGAAATTTATCCAGACTGATACTGTTCAGAGATTTAAAATGTGCAATCAGAATGAACTTGTTGGTCCTAATGTATTTGCCCTCAAGAGTGTGCAACACAGATAAAGGTGAAATATGGGTTATATTTATTTTTAAAGGATTTTCCTGGAATATATTATTTTATCTTAGTTTATTTTAATGCCTATTAGTTAAAAACCACACCAGGAAGACAAAACATAATGTGTTAAGCTCACTGATTCGGACATTAAACCTGGCATCAAGAATCAGCATCTTACCTCACCATGCAAATAATACCTCACTACCTTTTAAACAAACATCTCATTTGCTTAGAAGTGACATTTTGGAAAGCTATCATATGATTTGGTTTAGGTTCAGTGGTATTTTCAAGCTGGTTGTAAAGTTTAGTAGTGGTGGTTATAACTGTGGAGGTCTGCTGGGGTAGGAAGGGTGAGGTTTGAAGAGAGGTGATAGCATCTATTGGAGCAGATGAAATCTGGAAAAGTAGAGAGGAAGTGTTGGGCAAATTGCCTCTACTTCTCATATTTTTCTTTTCCTTCCCTTGTTACATCCCCAAGGTTTGCTACACAAAACACCCCATCCTTTGGAAAGAAATGCTGTATTTTACCCCCCAAAACCAACATATAGTGACCGTTCCTCTGCTTGAGTGTTGTGTTTGCACAAGCAGCAGGTGACTTCTCTGGTCTTCATCCACTTCAAATACTCTTGTTCTTCCTTTTAAAACTCCATTGCTTTCAGGAGGGGCCAAGATGAGTTTCCATTAAAACATTTAATGAAGGCCAGCTCTGGTGGCACGGCTGAGGGGACGAGCCTTTCATCTCCCAGCTGCCCTCCCCGCCCGGCTGTTTGTCCCAGCCCCAGCAGCAAAGGTTGTTTGTCTTCAGTGCAAGACTTCAGCCCACAAAACTTTGAAGTTTCCTCCCTGGCTTGGTGTCACCTACTGTTCCTGTCAGCAGCGGACAGATAAACCTGATGGGCTCAAGGTGTTCACTCTAATGCCTTCACTGACACATAGGCTGGTCTTCAAACGCTTGGGTAAATGGCTGAGTGTGGAGATAGTAATGCATCATTAATCCCCTGCCAGATAAGCACCCTGGGTATGTGCTGGCCCTCGCTTCCTAAGGCCCTAACAACACCCAAGTCTTACAAATTAGCACCTCGCCCAAGATCAAAGATTTTGCTTTCCTTTCTTTCTGCTGTTACCTACTCTCAAGGATTAGGCACCAAGCCCTCTCCGTCTTGAGCACATCTTCCCCCAGTTACAGAGCAAATGGTTAAATTACACTTGTGTAAAGAGCTGTGTGCTGGTCTGTGGCTGTTTCTCCAAAGAAATAATCTGGGAGAGGAAACATTTCCGCTTACAGGATGGAGACGACATGCAACAACTTTTATTATTTTTTTAATTGTCCACCTGAGTTTAGAATAAAAGTGGTAAAATCATATAATCTTTTTTTTTTTTTTTTTTTTTTTTTTTGGAAGAGACCTTCAAGATCATCAGGTCCAACTGTTAACCCAGAAGTGCCCATCCCACCAGTAAACCATGGCCCTCAGCACCACATATCCATGGCTTTGAAACTCCTCCAGGAATGGGGACTCCACCACTGACCTGGGCAGCCTGGGCTAGGCCCTGACAACCCCTTCTGTGAAAAAAATTTTCCTAATAGCCAATCTAATCCGCCCAAGAAGGTAAGCTATTTTTCATCAAACAACTGTTTTGATTTCTTCTTTGAGACACTGTGGAGCACCATGCATCTGCATGAGCAACAGCCATGGGTCACTACTGCCTTATATGAAACATCTTTAATATAGGTGCACAGAAGCGAAATGCTGGCATGAGCTGTAGCTTTCAGTGTTTACGTCATGTGTAGTGTCTAACATGCTTTATACAGAGGTGTCTGTTGTTGAAACAGTGACTGAATATTTAAAACAAACAAACAAAAATGATATTATGATGGATTAGAGGAGTTGGATCTGCCTCAACAGGCCACCTCAACAGGCCACCAGATCTGCAATGGGGACATCTGGAGAGGAGTAGATGAAGAAATGGTAGCAGAAGAAAATGGTGAAAAGTATAGTTAAGGCTCGAAGAAATCAGCATGTCTTTTCAGGCAGGGGTCATCACTCAGGAGGTCTTGAAACTGCTGCTGGGCTTTACCCTAATACCTTTTTTCAAGAAATGAGGAAAGGTCCTTTCTTTCTAAAGGCACCCTCCTCCCTCTCCTTATGCAATATCTCAGTGATTAAAGCATCTGTTTAGGATGTGGGAGATGCACATTTAAGTTCCTCCTTGCCTAGAGGGGTTTGGACATAATCTCCAACATCAGCAGAGCATCCATCCATGTGGGCAAGAGCAGGAGCTGGAGGAGAGGGATGGGGAGAGATCTCCCTGCCCCCAAGCCTCCCATCACAGCTCCTGAAGGGTTGGGTAGCATAAAATAGTAAAAATAAAAATCCTCTCTTTACAATGAAAAGAAAAGAGAAAAGAAGTGCTCCTGTAGTTCATGCATATCTTACTTCCAAAGAAGAGAGTTGGCATCTTCATTTTTACCCACAAAGGTCAGAAATAAAAAATAATACCCTGGTGAAACCAGGATTTAAATGAAGCTTCAGGAAGTTTAATGAAATTTCATGAAGTTTTAATGAGGTTTTCATTTTTCTTTTATGCTATTAAATAACTCCTGCTACCCATGAAAGAGCTGTCCATGACTTTCCTAGGACTAGCAAAGGGTGGTTTCTGCACACAGAGGGCAAATCTTTATCATCTGTGGTTTGCGTTATGAACCAATTCCTTGGGTAGGAAAGAAATTTTACAGAAAGCAAAAAGTTTAGCAAAGACTACACAGAAAAAAAAAAAAGATGCTGGATTTAGTTTGGCTGTGATGGCTCAAATGTGCCACTCCTTTAACCACAGACAACACTTCACATGATGGCTTCTCCTGCTCCATTCGGTACAATAACTCCTGTCCCAGATGTGTGGCAGTGTTAGAACATTAAAAAAATTGCTATTCATAAAGAATATATTATTCAAACAGTGTTTTAACTTGTCCCTTCCAGAATAATAAGGGAGTTAAGCATTTCATCAACCTATTTCCAACATGCCAAACTTTTCCCATGGCAAGTCCACTGGATTTCCTAACTCTGTTTTGTTCTTGGGCTAAGACTCTAGAAGGTAGGGGGGCCCAAGAGATACGATAAATATTCAAACATCACTTCCTCCAAGCTTAAGACGTGCATTCCTTTGAGTAAAAACTAAAGTAGAGGAGGCAGGAGATGAGCATGGATGAGCAAGGAGGTGCTGGAAGAACGCCTGTGGAAGAAAAAAGTTCAAAGCATGTGGAAAAAAGGGAGTGGTTACTTGGGAGAATTATAGGAATGCTGCCAGGGTATGTAGGGACCCAACAAGGAAGGCCAAGGCCCTATTGGAATTAACTCTGGCAAAGAAGGTAAAAGACAATAAGAAGGGCTTCTTCAAATACATCAATGGTAAGAGGAAGAATAGGGAAAATGTGGGCCCACTGCTGAATGAGGTGGGAGCCCTGGTGACAGAGGATACAGAGAACGCAAAGTTACTGAATGTCTTCTTTGCTTCAGTCTTTAGTGCTAAGACCAGCCCTTGGGAATCCCAGACCCTGGAAGTAAGAGAGAAAGCCTGGAGGGAGTAAGACTCTCCACTGGTCAATGAGGACTGGGTTAAAAATCACTTGTGTAAATTGAATACAAACAAACCCATGGGCCCCAATGAGCTGCACCCACGAGTGCTAAGAGAACTGGCTCATATTGTTGTTCTACCACTCTCCATCATTTTTGAAAGGTCTTGGAGAACAGATGAGGTGCCTGAGGACTAGAGGAAAGTCAATGTCACTCCAGTCTTCAAAAAGGGCAAGAAGAAAGACCCTGGAAATTACAAACCAGTCAGCCTCACCTCCATCCCTGGAAAAGTGGCAAAGCAGCTCATTTTAGAGATCATCTCTAAACACTTGGAAGAAAAAGTTATCAAGAGTAACCATCACGGATTTTTCTAAAGAGAAGTCGTGCTTGACTAATCTGATAGCCTTATACAATGGTGTGATAGCTAGATGATAGATAGATAGATAGATAGATAGATAGATAGATAGATAGATAGATAGACAGACAGATAAATAGATAGATGGTGCTAATGTACCTTCAGCAAGTTTGCTTATGATACAAAACTGGGAGGAGTGGCTAACACACCAGAAGGCTGTGCTGCTATTCAGTGAGAACTGGACAGACTGGAGAGTTGGTCAAGGGGGAACCTAATGAAGTTCAAAAAGTCCAAGTGTGGAGTCCTGCACCTGGGGAGGAATAACACCCTGTACCAATACAGGTGAGGGGGTGACCTGCTGGAAAGCAGCTCCATGGAGAAGGACCTTGGAGTCCTGGTGGACAGTAAGATGACCATGGGAGCGCAATGGGTACAGGTGGCACATAAGGGTGGGGGGGGGGGGGGAGCG
>WTSP01001880.1:5768-22661 GCA_025331215.1 Actenoides lindsayi | reverse complement strand
CGACACGGCGAAACACTCGGGCACGGCAGACAGGGCGCGGGCGCGGGGGGAGGGGGGGCCGGGAACGACGACACATATATAGAACATCTCCAGCAGGTCCTGTATCGCTTCTGCCGGTCCCCTTTGGCTGGAAGTGAAAATGAGTAAGTTGTTCATACAGGGGTTTTGGGGCCCCTGGTGGGGTCTAGCTGGCAAGGAGGATGCTGGGCCAAGCCATTATCTGAAGTCAGGCCACTGCAGTTGGCAAGTGGAAGAGCAGATGTGAGGTCTTCCTCCTCAATCTCCTGCCTCCCCTTTTGAAGTGTGAGATTAATGACCATATCAGATTGTTGACTTCACAGAGGCTGTAGTCGGGGCTAATGTCATAGTGGGACACTTCAATAATGGGAGGATGATCCTTGAGTCTGACAAAAGTGGCTAATAAACAAAGATAAATGGAATGTACTTCCAGGTTATTAATGACTTCCCAGCATAGTAATCTCTAGAAACAATAGGGAAATGTTTACTCAGCGGGTTATAGTTTTACTTGGGTTAATGGTTGTTGAATTAACTGGCAGCTCAGGCGATGCATCACTGTGTGCTTCATGGCAGCATCCTGCAGGGACAGATCAAATGGTATGTTTTGGGTTGGGGTGGGGGGAGGAAGAAATGCTCAGCTGTGACCTGTGTCTTCTACAGTATGTGGAGACACTGGGAAAAATAATTGGAAGCACTCCTTGCCCAGTGCCACTCAGAAGATGAAGAGCTCTGTTTATCTGTCCATGTTTGCCTTGTCTTTCTTCTCGATCTTCAAAGCACTTGGCTGGAGTTATCCCATTAACAGACAAGAGGGAAAGGTAAGCAATGGGGACAAGCCTCTGTGCTGCTGACATCCATGAGCACCACCAGGAGCTGGCTGTGAGGGACACCCACCTCCAAATGATGCATATACCCCATACCCAGGGCAAGGAAATTCCTATGCTGCTCAGGTCCTGCTCGTTATGGGATAAGGATGCTGCATGTGGTAAGGGATGAACCACTGCTGCCCAGATATGGATTTACTGGGAAAACTCAAAGGTGGATGCTGGGCCTTGATAAACCATTTCCAACAGAGAAAATTAATCCCCTGCAGATAAAATGACTCCTCCCACAGGGGTTTTGCTGGAAATAGATGCTGAATGTGCATCTGCACTTTCACCCAGGCACCTGAGCTATCAGCAGTGACTGTCTGCCCACAGGCAGGGCTATCCTGGTGTTAAATGCAGGACTTTTCCTCATTTGATAAAAAAAGAAAAAAATGTTTTCTTTTCTACCCATGGTTGTCCAGTGGAAGTAGAGCTAAAGCATAAACGGAGCCACCAAGAAACTGAGGTTTGTTTTTCTATTGCATTTCTGAACAATTTGAACACTGTAATTTCGGTGTGTGGCTCCGCTGAAGTCAATCCAACAGGGATGTTGCAGGACATAGAGTAGTTTCTCCATAGGTGATGGTTCTTTCAGGAGGAATTTCTAAATTTCTTCTACATCTTCTGCCTTCCTTCCAGCCCAAAACTGCTGAGAAAAAACTTGCAAGCCCAAGTGCCCAGAAGGAGAGATGGAGAGGGCCACACCAGGGGTGAAGGCAAAGGAGAAAGAGGCAAAATTCCAAATATTTGGTGCAGGAGCACAATCCCAATGAAGGTCTCAGCTCTGCAAACCTTTGGGTGTCACTCTCAATGAATTTCTCATCCGCTGCCAGACAGAGGAAAAGAAAACCAATGTGAAATACATCTGGTCTCATGCTGCCTGCAGCAGTGCGTATGGTCTTAACTCAAATTAAAAACTTTATACCAATTAAAAAATTAATAATGCCCCATGCTTTGTTACCTCCCTGGCAAGGGCGCTGTGAAGGGCAGTGGCTCATTTTCCACGTGCAGCATCTTGACACGTCGTTTGTTTTTTTTTTATCAGGCGCTTAAATTACAGCTCCATCGTCGTCGGTCACCTGCTGAGCGGTGCTGTCGTTCACACTCCCCATCTTCCTGTCTGCTGGTCATGTCAGAAGGTCACGCAGAGTGAGTGGGCTGATTTATGGGCTTGCTCAGTGTGCACAAAGGCTTTCGGAGGAAATCGGAGCTCTCCTGCCAGTGCCTTTCAAGGCCGGCAAGTCGGGCGGCGCAGGGCTGCCGCTGAAGAGCTGCCACCCAGATGAGGTGCTGCGGGGAGCACGCCTGACCAACAAAAACAGGATGATGTGTTATGGTTTTTTTTTAAGGAAAGGTAGAGGGGGACAAAAAATAAATTAAAGAATAAATTTAAAACTCAGTATAAAAAAAAAATTGTAAAAATCACTACAAAAATGAATTTCAAAAGCAATATAAAAATAATTTAAAAATATTAAAAAATTGATACTTCACCTATAAAATCCATTGATTCTTATTCAAAGAGCTGATGCTGCTCTTCAGAGCTGTATTATTGCATAAAGAAAAACTTCTGTGCTGTGAGGGTGCCAGAGGCTGGCTCAGGCTGCCCAGAGAGGTTGTAAAGTCTCCTTCTCTGCAGAGATTCCAAACCTGCCTGGACAACACCATCCTGGGCAACCCGCTCTGGGTGACTCTGCTGGAGCAGGGAGATTGGAGGAGATGATCTCCAGAGGTCCCTTCCAACCCTTACCATCCTGGGTTACATCCTTCTGTAATTTGGCAGCAATGTGTCTCAAGAGAAACCAAAACCTAATTTACTTTTTTATTCAGGTTTTCTCCTTGTGCATTTGTTGTGCATCTTTCCCATCGAGTCCTCATCCTCCTCTGCCTGTTTTGCTCCACTGGGTTTCCCAGACTTGGTTTAGCCTTGGTTTGAGCATTTGCTGCCTGAAGTCTAAATGATATTTAGCATTTTAGAAAGCTAAATAAATGCAGTGGTCCCCACATGTGTCCATCAGGTATTTTACTTGCAATGGAGCATTTTTTGTCTAGAGAGGTAGGTTACATTAATCTGAACAAACCTACTTTCTTTTATTTTTATTTTAAGTAAGAAAAAGGATTCTCATGTGGATTTGCTGATTTTTAAAATTTTTTTTGCTGATTTTTTTTGTGCCTGTGTGGGTCACTTTCCCCAGCATTCAGCTACACTTCATGCATGGCATCTGTTCCATGGGAATCAGAAGCCCTGTTATATGTCCTAATGGCTACGCTGATTTATCTTATTAATAATTATAATGAAAGATTTAATTCTTGTTTTTGCAGCCTTCTTTCTTCCTTTATGCTCTCCTGGTAGAAAGTGCTCCCGTGGTTTATTAAAGAGAATGGGAAAACACAGGGAAAAAACCTCTTCAATTTTTGTGTTGCTATCCCATGTCCTTGCCGTAATAATTGTAAATCTCCTTTGAAAAAATTATTTCCTAAGGCAGAAAGTATATTTATTTTATGGCTGGGTTAACCACAATGGGCAGTTACTGTTGTGTTAAGGTGTATGTATGTATGTGTATAAAAACAATGATATAGACCTATATTTAGATTATATGTTGATAAATAGAGTGTAGCATCTTGCATATAAATATTTTCTTTTTCACTTGGGAATGAAGGGGGTGGGGAGAAGCCCCAGACAAGTTCTCTGGCCCCAAAATTCAAGGAAAAATTACACTTCTAAGTATCCAATCGTATTGAAAGGGGAAATACTGCAATAGTAGTTTTTCTTGCACTGGTTAATCACAGTGTTGGATGCAGTTAAAGAAAAAGTTTTCATGATTCTCGTGCAGCAAATCAAAACTCTTCAGTGAAAGAAAATGGCTTTGAAGGGACCACCTACCACAAACATTATTCTGAAAGCTGAAATTCTTTGCGCAACCATCCAAGGAGTAAATGCTAAACAGATGAGGGCACAAACTGAAATTTCACAGAGTTGTAACTTTAACTTTCTTCATGTGTCGCAGAAATAGGTCTTTTAAAAGAGCAGCAGAGCTGTTTACTATTAACAGTGTCACTTTATTTATATACGCAGCACCCAGCACTGTTCAGATCCACTTGATTTGACACTTGAAGGGATAACTCCTCGCCTGCTGAGCTACAGATTCATTCACTGTAACAGAACTTCTATTTTTGCTGGCCACTGGTGTTTCCCTTCAATATAGCTGTCAGAGCGTGTGCAATTTTTTTTTTTTTCATCTAACATGTTCTATACAACATATTTCCAGGTGCTTATATTACTGAATGCACTACGAACAGCCAAATTGCAGCAGCTGCAATGCAAATTTGGGGACTTGCTAGAATCATGAAATTACAGAATCATTTTGGTTGGAAAAGACCTTAAATATCATCAAGTCCAACTGTTAACCCAGCACTGCCAATCCTGCCACTAAATCATGCCCGTCAGCACCCCATCTCCACAGCTTTTAAAGCTCTCCAGGGATGGGGACTCCACCACTGCCCTGGGCAGACTGGGCCGGGCCTTGACAACTGTTGTGGGGAAGACATTTCTCCTCATGTCCAACCTAAACCCTCCCTGATGCAACTTGAGGCCATTTCCTCTTGTCCTATCACTTGTTCCTTGGGAGAAGACACCGAGCCCACCTGCCTCCACCCTCCTTCCAGGGAGTTGTTGAGAGTGAGGAGGTCTCCCTTGAGCCTTCATTTTTTCAAGCTCAACAACCCCAGGTCCCACAGCCACTCCTCACAAGACTTGTGCTCTAGACCCTTCCCCAGCTTCTCTGCCCTTCTCTGGACATGTTCCAGCACCTCAATGTCCTTCTTGGAGTGAAGGGCCCAACATGGAACCCAGGATTTGAGGTGCAGCCTCCCCAGTGCTGAGTCCAGGGGGATGATCCCTGCCCTAGTCCTGCTGGGCACAGTAGTGCTGCCACAAGCCAGGATGCTGATGGCCTTCTTGGCCATCTGGGCACACTGCTGGCTCTGGATGAATAGCCCTCGACTGACTTTTTTTCATTGCCTTCCTCAAAGCTGTCCCTTCCTTTCTGACCTCTCTAGCAGTGCTCTGCACCCTCAGAGTCTGCCATCACTCTTTAGCTAGCCACACCACCCACTCTGTCATTCCCAAAGTATTTCTGCTGGTTTGATTTTGTCACCATTTTAAAAATCGCTGACAAATTTGTAAATGAATTTGACAGCTCATACAGCATTTGGATGTGCACCTAAAGAGAACACCTTGGCTTGTCACCACTATCTGATGGAGGCAAGTTGAAGCAAGAATCTGGAATATGACTTGAAAAATGTCAACCAGATTCACTTTAGCACAACAATCAGTTCAATATATCCTGAGCCATGTACAGAGGCTATTTATGGCTGCAAACCTAAAGGAAAAAAAAACCAAAAAAACAAAACACAACCCAAACATATTTTGCTGGCTGTTGGGTCATAGTAAAAATCCTGGAGTGGCCTGAAAAAAAAGCGACCACCAGAAATATAAGAAGGCAGTGATGTCTCAGCCCAAATAAAACACATCCACAAGGCTCTTTTATAATAAATAAACAAGTAAATAAGAAGGACTAATGAACAAACTGTTTACCTTTCACAAGATGCTGTGGCCCCAAGCGCCGCATCTCAGCAGCTGCTGGAAGTTGCAGTCCTCCCAGTGAATCCCTCCCAGCATTTATGAATACCTTGCTAACCAGCAAATTGGTGACTCACCCTGCAGCTGTAAGAAAACTATTTGGTCCAAACTCTTTGGATTTTGGAAGCGTCACATGTTTGCAACAGCCCAACTGGCCCAGTTAGATTTGTCCTATACAAAGGAAACCAGACTGCTGGTGGTGGTGACCGGTGTCACATGCTAGAGACACCACCATGGTCCAGCAAAACTGGGTGTCTTCTGAAGAATGAGGCTTTCAGTTATTGTGGGGTGACATTTAAGCTCCTAGATATAAATACTGGGAACTTTGGACTAATCTGAGGGTTTAACACCTTCTTGGTCCCACAAATTCAGTTTGTACTCCTGAGGCAGAGGTCCTGGCTATTCCCAACATCCCACCTTCACTGTTCAATACCATTGAACCCTGAGTTTTGAGATGGGACCTTGATAAAATCTACAGAGTCAATTGCCCAAGGACCCTTGGGATGTCCATGAGCTACTAGTATGCTCTTATTCTATATAATCTTTAAAAATCCTTTCTTCCCAATCCCTAATTTGAAAAATGCATGAACACCACAGGTTCTTGAGTATGGTCAGATAACCCAAGCCCTGCCCTGGATATGGCCTACCTTTCCTCACTTCCATGGGTCCCAAACTGAGCTGAGTACACATGGTCTCTCTTGAACAAAAATTTACTGTACCAGGTAGTGATGCAGCTGAAAGGGAGCTTGTACTCTCTGAGTTCTGGAAGACAAAAACACGAATCTAAATCCAGACCATTTCATGGTCAGCCCCTCAAGCATTTCATATGGGAAGCCCAGCCCTGTAGCTCCTCTTTGCACCTCCAACCTCACCTAGCAAAAGGGCAAGGAGTCAGTATAGGGTGGGCTTTTGGGTGCTTCACACTACTGTCTGTGACTGAAGACCATCCAGACTGGACTGAAATGGTGATGGCATTTTCAGTGTAGTGGCCAAGTGTTCCCATGCTGGGATCCTCCGTAACAGGGTTTGGAAATGTCTGTCTTGTGCTCCATAGTCAATGGGATTCAGTTTGTGTGCGTGTCCATCCAGGCTTTAATGAAAGGATCCCGGGTAAAATCTGTTCATCTGCAGTCTCTCATTTCAATGCGTCCTTAAGTATACTGTGTGTGCCCTACAGAATGGGTAACCTACTATCAAGGGCCTGATACTGCAAAAAGTGGAGCAATTCCTGGGAGGTGCTGAACATTTGCAACCCCCAGAAGTCCCTCTTCTCTTCCCAGCACCAAATAAACAGGGGGAGTTATTCCAAGGTCTGCAAACCAAAGCAAGGATCCAACCCAAACCAGCTCTTGCCCTGTGTTATTTGCATCTTGCTATGTTTAACTCTAGATCATGGTTTTTAGTAAATTGGGCTCAAACATTATTCGAGCGGGTTAGAGTTTGGCTGGTGGTTGGCAAACCTTGGGTAGTTATTTCCTATTCCTGTTATTTAGCTATTTTTGCATTTGTCAGAGTTAATGAGGTAGGCTTTTAGCAGCAGACATCTCTTCTTTTTAGGGTGGAAACTCTGTAAGAGAGGCAGGAAGATGAACTGTGAATTGGGGCCAACAGTCCCACTGCTACTTGAAACCCCAGGAGGATGATGGGCTTGTGATGGTGGCCAGGGGTGGGATGTGGGCTCTCCAGTTCATACCTCTGGGTACCAGACCTGGAGGCACTCTGGTGAACAATTTGTATTGGAAGAAGCCAAAGCCTTGCTTTCCGAGATTTTGTCCCTGATAAAAAAAAAAAAAAATGCAGGTTCACCTCCAATTCTGGATGTTAATCTTGGTCCCATTGTGTGCAATGCAATAATTTGCCTTTTTTTTTCCCAGCTTGCCTAGAGACGTTTGACAACAAACATTGTGATGCAGGGGTGGATTCCTCCAACAAGACAGATGCAGTGGTGGACCTTATGCTGCCAGAATGACCATCATTCGTGGAAGTGTATGATGACTATGTGGCAATCTGTTTTCATAAGCAACTCATCCAGCTGTTGTACACAGTCAGAGAATGGCCTTTCATGCAGCTTGGCTCTTATTCACTCTTATTTTCTGAAATTACAGGAGTTAAAGAAAAATGACAAGCCCAGAGATGAGCCAACTGGCACAAAAGCCATTTCAAATGGGAGCCTGTACAGGTGTTGGCCACCCAGCAGAAGTGTCACCATTCTTATGATCTTGTCTTTTAGGACTTGAAGCATCCTTTGGTTAATCATCAAGCTGTACTTAATGTAATCATCATTTCAGTTCTGTGCTTTAATTCAGTTCACTGCTTGATAATAAACAAAAAAAAACACCCCAACCCAACTGTATAATTTTGGGGTAGGAAGTTGTTTGGGGTTTTTTAATTAATTGTGATGAAACATCACAAATTAAGAGATAACAAGTCTATGAATAAAAGAAAATAAACCTAGAGAGGTGATGCCCCATCCCTGGAAACATTCCAGGTAAGGTTGGATGGGGCTCCAGTTGTAGATGTCTCTGTTCACTGCAGGGGTGTTGGACTAGATGACCTTGAAAAAAGTGCCTTCCAACGCAAAACAGTCTAGAATTCTATGAGTCTGTGTTAGGAAAATAGGTTTTTTTTTTTATGTGGAATCAAACACTAGCTTAAATCACTTACTGCCCTTCTCCTCTTCACGCAGAGCTGCCCCGTGCTGTTAGCTATATTATACATGATTATCCTCCCCCTGTTCTCTTCTTACAATAGCTTCATTACTACTTAATTCAGAAGCAATTCAAGGGCAGCTAGATACTTGTCTTTCTGTCCCCCACTGTGACACAGGGCATAGTTTCACTTTCAGTGTAAGAATATGACCTAAAAACCCCATCGTTATCATTGTTATCCCACCCCAGGCAAGAGCCTTGTGTAAGTGGACATTGCTGGTCAGCTGTCAGATAATTACAGGTCTGGACTCCACTGAATAATGCAAAATTGAAACCATTCAGGCCATGGCGGTTTCTGTGAAGCTCCCTGCTGGAGTGGTACCTGCTCACAGGAGTAGAGGCTGAATGCTGGGATATGGATTTGGGAAGAAGAGCTGAATTTATAGCAGCCTTCCAGTACCAAAAAAGGGCCTACGATAAAACTGGGTAGGGACTCTGTATCAGGGAGGGAGTGTAGTAATAGGACAAGGGGTAATGGCTTTAAACTGGAAGAGGGTAGAGTTAGATTAGAAATTAGGAAGAAATTCTTCACTCTGAGGGTGGTAAGACACTGGAACAGGTTGCCGAGGGAAGTTGTGGATGTTCCATCCCTGGAAGTGTTCAAGGCCAGGTTGGATGGGGCTCTGAGCAACATGCTCTAATTGAAGCTGTCCCTGCTCACTGCAAGGGGATCAGACTAGATGATATTTAAGGTCCCTTCCAACCCAAACCATTCTATGAGTCTAGAATTTAATTTCAGCCTAACCAAACACAGTATTATTTGTGTGTTCTCTCTCTCCCCACCACACAATACCCTGGTGTACAATGGTCATCCCCTGGGGTGCAGCACTGGGGAAAGACATACAGAATTTACCTTTCAACCATGTATAGAGCACATTGCAGTGCATGTTTTACTCTTAAAGATTATGCTTGTTTGGTTTTTATTCTTCTTAAACTGTTACACTTTCCTCCAGTTAAGACACAACCACATGCAGAAGACCTAGCCTTAGTGATTAGGCAATTATAGTAGATATTTTCTGTGGATGTTGAGTTGTCAGAAAAGGTGGCTTAGAAATAAGGGCAGGAAAGGACTATTCCTGTGTTCTGGGAAAAAAGGAGTGATGTCCTGATCATAGGCAGATGCAAAGGCTCATGTATTCTTGATGGGTGTGTGGGTAGCTCTACAAATTTTTACTGGTGTACCACTGAAATCCACCTCTGTGTCCCACCAGAGCCTTGGAAAAGCTTTGTCTGCTGAAGCAATTATATGGCAGGGAAGAATTAAACTCAAAGCTTGGCTGAAATGGGATGCAGACAGTGGCACGGTTTTGCCATTCTGCCAAAACCTGATCCCTCTTGTCATACTCCTCCCATTCTGCACCTGGTGTGATGTGCTTTGAGGAATGGCAGGTCACACCAGTGTTGGACAAATGACTACTGTGATGTTGAAGGCCACCTTGTGTTATGTGTGTATGACCAGCTGAAACACAGCATGCATTTTGCTAGGTACAAGCATCACTTCTTGATGCCACAACAAACCACACACTCTGGAAGTTCTAATTCTTCCATTCTGAGTCAACAAGAAGAATTAAATAGAGATAAAAATTAAGGGAATGAAGATGATAGAGGCTCTGTGGTTGCTATCTGAAGGAAAATAGACTTTGGACTGCAGTGGCAGAGGGCAGAAATCAAGATGCTCTTTAGAGGCTTCTGCTTACTGATCCTGCAGTACTGAAGCTGAGTCAGGAACCCAGTCTAACCCAATGTAGGTTAGAAAAACTTTGTGGGGCCACAGAAATGGCGTTGAGGAGAGGATGTGGAGCTGAACCTGTCCAACCCATAATGGTGGGACTAGCCACAGAATAGCTCTAAGCCAATAGTAAGTGGCACACAAAGATGTGAGTTCCTCGACATGCAATCCAGAAGCCTTTTTTTTTTTTTAATTTTTTTTTTTTTTTAAGTCATTTCACTTTAAAACAAAAATTTGTTTCAGGTCTCTGTTTTGCTAGACTGTGAATCCTTTAAGCACAACAGGGTTGGTTCCTAGTTGGGGAATAACCACAAGCCAATTAGAAGTTAAATTGTTGAGCAGTATGCATCTAATTGAAGTCTCTACTTTCTGTCTGCTATTTTTAGTGTTTGGACTGAGCTGAAGCTCCACGTAGGGTATAATCATGTTTATTTAAGAGCAACGTGTACCTCAGTGAGAAAAATAAAATCCAGCAGCCAGAGTTGTTTTTTACCAAATATACATGGGCGGGCGGTACACTCCAGGTCTAGACAGCTCTGTCTCTCTTGCTATATGCTATCTCCCATCAGGCATACATCTTTTTTGCTTGGGTAAGCTCTCAGGTATTTGAGGAGCAATTTTGTGACAGCAAAGTGATCATGTTGGAGTTTCTGGGTGGCTTCCAGCAAGGGGAGGCATAGGAAACGGTTATTGGCTGCAAGAGTTCAACGTCTGGGTTCTAAACAGTCAGGGGACAGATGGGACTAGGACAAGGCAACTTCAACATCAGGTTGGATGTGTTGAAAGTCAAGACAGTTTTATTTATGCTCAATGGATGAGTAAAGAGCTACAAGGGTGTGGAAAGGAGAGAAAGTAGAAGGAAAATAGAACCAAAAGTAGTCTTGTTCAACATATTCATCAATGACCTAAAAGAAAGGAGACTGTGAATCCCCAGCAAGTTTGCTGATGATACAAAACTGGGAGGAGTGGCTGACATACCTCAGCTATGTTGACAAGCAGCAAGACCTGGACAGGCTGGAGAGTTAGGTAGAGGGGAACCTCATGAAGTTCAACAAGGGCAAGTGTAGAGTCCTGCACCTGGGGAGGAATAACCCTCTGCACCACTACAGGTGAGGGGTTGACCTGCTACAAAGGAGCTCTGCAGAGAAGTACCTAGGAGTCCTGGCGGACAACAAGTTCATTATGAGGTAGCAAAGTACCCTCATGGCCAAGAAGGCCAATGTTCTCCTAGGGTGCATTAAGAGGAATGTGACCAGCAGGTCAAGGAATGTTCTGCTCCTCCTCTACTCTGCCCTAGTGAGGCCACATCTGGAGTATTGTATCCAGTTCTGGGCTCCCCAGTTCAAGGGAGAGTCCAGAGGTCTATGAAGATGCAGAGGGAACTAGAGTACCTCTGTGAGAAGGAAATGCTGAAAGACCTGGGGCTCTTGCACCTGATGAAGACTGAGAGGGGATCTGATCAATGCTGATCAATAGCTAAAGGGTGGGTCTGAGAGGATGGGGACAAACTCTTTCCAGTGGTGCCCAGAGACAGGACAAGGGGCAATGGGCACAAACTGGAACACAGGAGATTCCATCTGAAAATGAGGAAAAACTTCTTTGCTGTGAGGATGGCAAAACCTGGCTGAGGCCGCCCGGAGAGGCTGTGGAGTCTCCCTCTTCGGAGAGAATGAAAACCCGCCTGGACAGTGTGATCCTGGGCAACCTGCTGTGGGTGACCCTGCTGGAGCACGAACATTGGACAAGACAGTCTTCAGAAGATCCTTCCAATCCCTACCATGCTGGGATTCTCTGAGAAGAAAAGGATCTTTCCAACAACTTGTGAAGGGGACATTAGAGGGCCAAGACAAGTCAGCAGTAAATCAGACAGTGGATAGCCACATGACAGCTGCTGTTGGGTTACAGAGGAGACCACCAGGTCAGTGCTACACGAGGCAGAGAAGAGCTGGAGACAAGGATGCAACCACATGGGACACATGCTGAGAAGCAGAGCAGAGATAGGCAGATTCATAACATAACACAGAGCCTGAATTATAAGAGAAAGAGAGCTTAAGAGCTCTAAGAAGCCTTTTAGCTCGAGGTTGCAACAGAAGTTCTGGCTCTGCCAAAATAACTCATTGGTCATCTTAGCTTTATAGCAATGATAAGAAGGGAGATAGGAAGGCTGATTTGAGACTCAAAAAGCTCCATCTGCACCTTGACTGCTCGTCATGACCCAGCTCTCGTTTCCTTAAAATACCTGAAGGAAGTAAAAAACAAAGCCCCAGCCAAATCCAGTGTTATACTTGTTTTTAACTTTTTCTTATCCATCTCTATTTTATAGATAACTGTTGAATAGCTTATGTGCAAGTCACTTTGGGAGGAAAAGAGGGGGTTTGCTTCAGAAATTTTACATATGTTCCTCTTTTTCACCACAAAAGGAGTTTGAGTTTGCTTCAGTGAGAAGCCATAAATTTTATTCAAGAAATCCCTACACAGATTTATCCCAGCTCAGTGGCTTTGAAAAATATAAAGCCAGTACTAAAAACCTGGCAACAACCCTCCTAAAAATACAAGCCTTGAAAAATAAGCCTCAAAACTTCACCCTAAATCAAGAAGCGTGTGCCCTTGCTCCTTATCTTGTTTCACACCATTAAATGTGAAATTCTCAGAGTTGATTTGAAAATTGTTAAAACAACCTTGATAAGAAGGAAATAAAAAACGAAGTACATCGAAAATGATGTTCTGAGGCTCAACAATACTTAAGGGATAAATTAAGAAACTGGGGTTGTTGAGTTACCCAGACATTCCTACAGAACACATATTGCTTTCTAACAGGCAGATGCAGACAATGGTCTCCAAATTTTAATGACAGTGAAGGCCTTCAATAGAAATAGGCTGCAGAATACTAAGAAGTGTTCAGGACTAAGATGTTACAACAAAGAAGCTTTTAAAGGCACTTGCTTTACTATTTAATTAGATCCACAGCTTAAGACAGAGTCAGATCTAAGAAAAGATCAAGATGCCCAAATAAGAAGGGGCTGTTTTTCCAGGCCATTGCATTTCTGACCCGATGAAGAGTTGCCTAAAAAACAAAAGCTGAAAAATGCCATCAGAAACATGACATCAGATCTGGTCCCATCTCCAGGCAGTGTGCAAATACTTCTTGAAGTTCCCACACTGAAGGATGATGCCTGGGATGCACAGCCATGTTGCAATCAATACAGTAGGCAAGATGTCATGAACTCACAGGATGTGGCACCACCCATAGGACATGCCAAGGGGACCCTGTGCAACATCAGAAATGTCACGGGAAAGATTCTGGCCTTCTCCCAAACCCAGAACCAAAGCTCAGCTATGTGGACAGATGATCTATTAAGCAGCAAACCAGTATGGGAAAAACACAGACATGAGGGCTGCAGTTAATACCTGGTGTTGCTCAACAGCACAAAAATCAGGCACTAGACAGCTTTCAAATGTTAGAAGCGTTCACCACTAGACTGCTGATGATTACTGTATGAACTTTAACAACAGAAGGTCAAACAGCAACCTATAGAGTAGCATGCAACTCAACATTCAACATCTCCACAAACTTTTAAAGAGCACTGAAACTTGGAAGATGCACAAGGGAGAAAACTAATATTCTTATGTCTGTCTGGTTGCTGTTGTGGCATTTTAAAATGCCACGGTGCCATGAAGACTCTTCTATAAATGCAACAAGCATTAATAATCCATGTGATACAAATAAGTCCACAGAGGCAGCACGGGATGTTTTGCTGGAGAATAAGGAACCTGCCAAAATTATGTGCCATGATAATTCCTTGTCCCCGTTTGTCAAAAGAAACCTTGGTGAGCTTTAAAATGGATCCAAACAAGCTTTACAGGTCAGATGGAAAAGGAGGTTCAGGAGAGACCTCACACTCCACAACTTCCTGAAGGGAGGTTGGAGCCAGGTGGGGTTCAGTCTCTTCTCCCAAGTAAGAAGTGATAGGACAAGTGGAAATCGCATCAAGTTGCACCAGGAAAGGTTTAGGTTGGACATGAGGAAAAATGTCTTCCCTGAAAGGGTTGTCAAGACCTGGCTCAGGCTGCCCAGAGCAATGGTGGAGTCCCCATGCCTGGAGGGGTTTCAAAGCCATGGTTTAGCCTTGACCCAGCAGTGCTGGATTAATGGTTGGACCCAATGATCTTAAAGATCTCTTCCAACCAAAACAATTCTTTGATTCAATGGAAGTTGGAGATCTCTTTTCCTAATACAATGCTTTGGCCCACAATTAAATGGTATTTTCAAAGAATGGGGTATCTAAACCCATGTAAATATAAGGTATTTATAGCTTTGGAGAACTCTCATATTTAGAAATTCTCAATGCATGTAACTTGAACTGAAGGAAGGGTTTTCCCCTTCCTGCTAATCACTTTGGCTGGCAGTGGCTTAATAATATCACCTGGAAATACTAAGCTGGTTTCTCCAGGAACCCATCACACCTCTCCTTGCCAGTGCCTTCACTTGGTGCTGTAGGACTATTGCAGCTACTGCCGGTTTCTGGCAACATTGAACTTGTGCTGTCCTCAGCTTCTGAGCTCCTGGGAGAATATAAAATCCTACAGCAAGGATTAAAACATATCAATAATTTAGGTCACAAGGGCTTCCTTTTTGCATTCTTATGGCTTTCTAATTGATCATAACAAATATGCTGACAGCAGCTGCAGCCAACAAGTACTGCTTGCTTTCTAATAGAAATAGTCTAATGCAGTCTAATGACTGCTCCAGCAAAGGGCATCCAGCTCAGGAATGGGATTAGACCTTTGTCACTTTGCTGCAAGTATAGTAGATCACTCTATTGATCTAGTCTAGTAGGCACTCCTCAGCAAGGAGGAGCTGGAATCTCTATGTGAGCAATTCTATTGCTCATAATGTTACCTTGTCTTGACAAGGTGAAGCCAAGGCAATGTCTTATGTGGATGTTAGAGAAGTTTTACGCATGCAACTACTCTGAGGCAACATGGAGTTCGAGTAGGAGCACTGCCTGTCAATGAAGATGTTGGCCCCAACCAGCCTCGGGACAGAGAGGTTGTGCTGTTTCCTCAGTAAAGACAGTGTACATCTCATAACCATGATGGTCTTAAAAAACCCCAACAAAACATTGGAAAGCTACATGTTCAAGTAGATTTCTGCACAAAGGATTTGTATTTTAAGCTGCAAGCTCAAGAGTCTTAAGTGGTCCCTGTGGATGGGAGTGGAATAAAGTCCCAGCTGAAAACAACTCCAGGCTCTACCCTCACCTCATCTCTGAGTGCAGCCCAGGGGTTGTGGTATGCAAGAAGCAAGTCTCCAAATAGGGGAAAGATCTGGGCTCATTGCTACTGTGGCCATCACTCATCCCCCTATACAGGTTGGGCTGCAGCCAAAAGAAATTACTTTTCTTGGATGATCATTTATGGTCAGGCGTGCCTCCTTGCTAAGGCTGCTAAAGCCTCACTAATGTGAGATGTCTGGGACAGCAAAGCCACCATGATAGGGAAGGATCAGTCCTTTGAATGGACAAGCAGTCTGGGGCCACCTAAAACCAGCAAAACCCTGCTCATATACCAGTTAAAGATATGAGAGCAGAGCAGAGTCCCTCAGCAGACATTTGTGATGGAAATCAGCTCCATTAACATTTAACGTCTCCACTTCCCAACCTGAAATCCATAGACCACAGCCAGGTCTCACAAGCCAAGAAAGCTGCCATTCGCATGAACTTTTCCAAGCTGCTTATGGAGACAAGATGTGACCTCAGCTCCATGGTGAGTGCAAAAATCTTGCTTTTCGATAGAGGAGTCAAGGGAGGCTCTCTACACATCTTAAAAAAAACCAAACAAACGAAAAAAAAAACCAAACGAAAAAAACCAACACCATGGTAGGACCTGTTATACTGCCTGTTCTCATTCTACTACACATCCATGGAGAGATGGTCCTTGAATGTGCAAGCTAAAATAAATTTAATATTAATTATAGTTTTGATTTACTATTCCTTTTGCAAATCCAATTATTCTGAAAAAGAAGTGTGAAGTCCAGGTCCTGACTGACTGGGATTATCTGACTTCTTACCAAGTTGTGAGATGGTTCATTTTGAAATGCCACCTGTATACCACAAGAGTAGCTATAAACCTACAAAACCCCTGTGGATCAACAGAAAACAGAGAAATAACATTCAAGTGCAAGATCAAAACTATATATAAATACTTTCATTTGTGGTGAACTAGATCTCAGGATTAAAAAAAAAAAAGCAAGTGAACCAATTTTGGAACATGTTTTTCCACACTGTGGTCTTCTGTTCATTATTGAATTATACATTGGTGCATTTTTAACTCAACCTCATTAAACACAGAAATATTAAGTAACACGGAGTAAAATGAATTTTTTTTTTTTTTAAAGCACATCCACCTTGACACAAAAGTGGTTAAACAACCTGACCTGCTACAAGTCGTCCTTCACTGAACACAACAAATATGAATGAAGGATGTGCCTCTCACATCAGCCTGGTGTTTCAGGAGGTCTTTTAAGAAAGGATGTCAGGACAGAGGGTGAGATGGGGGTCAAAGCCAGGGTTGGTGGTCCCTTGATGGACCTCTTGCACAATTGCTTATTCTTCTCAAAAATCAGCATCCTGAGCCCATTCTGTGTTTTGGAAGCAGTTTAGTTTTAAAGCTAGAAATAAGCAAATAAAGTAAAATAGACCAACACTTCCCTGTGGGTCTGACACCTGCATACTTGCAGCTCTAGCTCACACTCTAGGAGAGGCAACAGCAGGGCCTTAAGGAGCCAGTGCTCAAGAAAAATAAACCAAAAGTAATAATTAAATAAAACCTACCTCCCCCCCCCCCCCCCCCCCCCCCCCCCCGCCACCACACACACACCACACACACAACCACATCAGATCTCCTCCTGATGCAGCGACAATCCCTCACGTT